>VXBJ01002919.1:241644-265328 GCA_013400055.1 Nycticryphes semicollaris
GCGGGGCGGGGTGGTGCGTAAGGTAATGTTTTACCTGTACTCCACTTACCCTAGGGAAGAGACACCTCTTACATAGTTGTTTCTCATCTGAATTCCTGAACATCTAATCTGAAAAGTCAGCACAACTTTCTCTCTAGAGTGATACCCGACTAGAGAAGCAAATTGTGACCAAAAAAAAAAAAAAAAAAAAAAGGCTATTTACATCTCAAACTGACTACCTGCTTTGAAAAGTGAATATAAAAGGTGGAAGATTTTTTTTTTAACAAGCTGGCTAAGCTGCATTTTGGCTGCAGGACACCTATCTCCTGGACCTCAGTGCTGTACAGCTTTTGTGGAATTGCTCACCCCTGATACTGAAAGCAAGAGCAGGGACTTTTTTTTTCCTGCTTCACTAGGCTACACCCAGCTGCATCCCTATTTAACCTTCCTTTTTCTGGCTGCCAACACTGGGTGGCACTAGGTAACTCCTTCTGACATTTTATAAAATTGACTCTAAAAAGTTGAATGGCACTGACTTGGCTCCACTCTGTCCTGCCAGCAAATGGATTTTTTGAGAAACTTGATGATTTGGTTGTTGCAGTAAAAACCTCTGACTTGCATGGCTTCTTTGGTTTGTTAAGTTGTTAAATCTCTCCTGAAAATCTTGCTTCCCAGGTTTGGTAAAGGTTCAATGTGCTGTTGGGCTTGAAAGACAGATTTCCTCTACTGAGGCGAGAATTAACGGAAAACATGAAAATAACTATGTTTTATGCTGGAGATTTAAACAAAACTCACAGAATGACAGCATGGTTGAGGCTGGAGGGGACCTCTGGAGATCAACTAGGCCAAGCCTCCTGCTCAAGTAAGGTCAACCAAAGCAAGTTGACCAGGACTGTGTCTAGTCAGGTTTTGAGTATCTCCAAGGACAGAGACTTCACACCCTCTCTGGACAATCTCTTCTGTTGTTCAACCACCCGCACAGTAAAAAACTATATCAGTTTGTGCTCATTGCCTCTTGTCTTGTCACTGGACACCACTGAGAAGAGCCGGCTCCATCTTCTTTATTGTGTCCCAACATCACTTTATTATTTAAACACACTGATAAGATCCTCCTCCTTCCCTCCTAAGCTTGCTGAGCGTGCAGTCTGTTCCATCATCCAGGTCATTTATGAAGATGTTACACAGTATTGGACACATTATTAACCCAAGGGTACTCCATTAGTGCCTGGCCTCCAGCTGGATTTTGTGCCACTGATCACCACCCTCTGAACTTGGCAGTTCAACCAGTTTTCCGCCCACCTCGCTGTCCGCAAATCTAACCCATACTTCGTCATTTTGCTTATGCAGATGTCATGGGAGATAGCGTCCAAAGCCTTGCTAAAGTTGAGATAAAAAACATCCACTGCTATTCCCTCACCCAGCAAGCCAGTCATCTTCTCATAGAAGGCTATCGAGTTGGTTAAGCATGGATTCCCCTTCAGAAAAGCATAATGACTTCTCCCAATCCCCTTCCTGTCCACACCTCCTAAGCCTGCTCCATGTCCTTTATGACCAGGTCATAGAATCATAGAATCAGGTCACCTGATAGAAGCTCTGCCATATATAGCCATCTATAGCCATAGAAGGTCACCTCTTCCCCATTCAACAGCAGGCTCACATTCTCTAGACATAGAAACCCTTCACGTTGCTCTTCATGTCCTTCACCAGATTCCTTTCCAGGTGGCCTTTGGCTTTCCTAATCCCATCCCTGCACACTCCAACAGTGTCTCTATGCTATTTCTATGTTATTGACTCTGCTTCCACCCTGTGTGCTTTTTTTGTGCTTGAGTTTTGCCAGGACCTACCTGCGCATCCATCCATCCAGGCTTACCACCACCTTTGTTTGATGTTCTGCATCTGGGCACAGACCATTATTGAGCTTGTAAGAGATGATCCCTG
This sequence comes from Nycticryphes semicollaris, assembly GCA_013400055.1. Taxonomy (NCBI): domain Eukaryota; kingdom Metazoa; phylum Chordata; class Aves; order Charadriiformes; family Rostratulidae; genus Nycticryphes; species Nycticryphes semicollaris. The sequence continues at coordinate 243,562 of VXBJ01002919.1, forward strand.
AAAATCAACAAGCTCCCTTGGACCTTTCTTCTTTCCAGGACTGTATCCCTTGAGATTCTTCCAAGCAGCAACTGGAAGAGGTTAAGGTCTGCTCTCCTGAAATCCAAGGCTGTGGTCTTACTCTTTGCTGTGCTCCCTCCTCTCAGGATCCAGAAGTCCACAATATCATTTTCGCTGCAAGCCAAGGCCATCCCAGCTTTTCCATCCCTGACCATTTCTTCCTTGCTTATGGTTCTGAGATCATCAGATCATCTCCCCTTGTTATCTCTTCAGTCACCTGCATCAAAAAGTTGTCATCAGAGCTTGTGCCTTTGTGTGTAGCCCTTCCAGCAGATATTGGGTGGCTAAGTCTCCCCTTTCTTCATCGGTCTGCAAACATGAGGCTTCCTCCAGTTGCCTCAAGAAGGCCTCAACTACTCCTTCTTACTGATCAGGTGGCCTACAGCAAACATCCACAACAATGTCACCTATGTTCATCTGCCCACTTGTCCTGACCCATAAGTTCACACCTGGCTCCTCATCCATCCGAGGCAGAGTTCCATGCATTCAGACTGTTCCCTCAAATCAAGGGAGCTTCCCCCTTTGCCTTCCCAATCTATCCCTCGTGTAGAGCCTGTATCCATCCCTGGCAGCATCCACAGCAATGAGCTATTCCACAACCATTCACAACCCCAATGAGATTGTATCCCTACAACAGCACATAGACATGTAATTTCTTCTGTTTGTTCCCCATGCCTTGTGCATTCATGTACAGGCACTTCAGAGAGGCGCCCAATCGTGCTGCTTTCCCAGAAGGGGCTTGAGTCCTCCCACCATAAACTTCTTCTGTAGGCACTTCCTCATCCACATGCATACTTCTGAGGCTACTGGCACCTCAGGAGCTGGCCAGGCCCCATTGGAGGCTGCAGCATCCTCAACCACAGCAGCACCCAGGTGGTCCCCAAAGGCCTCTGCGAGTCTCACACCAACCCCAGAGGCATCCTGAAGATCTTGAAGTGGAGCCTGGATGCTGTCACATCTGCTAGACACCACTGCCACCTGCATAATTCATGTTAAAATAAATCAGCTTTAAAAGGAATAACGTCAAAAGTGTGGATTTCACCCCTTACAGGCAGTACTTGCCCTACAGGTGCCACGGTTGTCTTCTTAAGGGCCTGTAATGACTATACTGGGCTTTGTGGAACTCTGTGGACTGATTCTGGTGCGAACAGTGATGGAGGTGGCAAGATATCAGGGCCAAGTATCGTGTCCTCAGAGGACATGACCAATCTCAGCTAAGCCACCCATGAAGACCCATTGCCATGTCCTGATAACAAAAATTAGCATTGCTGTGTTTGAACCTGTGCCTAAGAAGGTCCTTAAAATACAACAGACAATAGATGGTATAACCAGAGGGGATCATAAAGATTTGTGCCCTGAAAGCAAGGACATAGAAACACCAATGATAGTAGCTAAAAATCCTCGGTAGGGAAATTAAGTTCAGTAACCAAATCTTTACCTGACCATTCTGATGGCAGCTGGAGAGGTGCAGCTGGGGAAGAAGCTGCCCACAGTGAGGTTCAGAGATTATCAAAGATCTTTGGTGTCTCCAAGCAGAAGAGCTGGCAGAGAGTGAGACCAGCTGGTGGCTACATCAGAGCCAGAGCAGAGCGAATCCATACACTGAGCATTACCTACAGTGTCCCTGCTCTCTCCCGTGGCTGTGGGAAGGGTGGTCCAAGTAGAGCCGATGATTTCTGAAGAATGGTTTATTCACTGAAAAGCACAGTTTCTGTTTGACCAAAACTCTCTGGTGACTGGTGTGCAATCCATTAATCAGATTTAACCCGTAAAATCATAAACATCAAAATGGCTTTTTTTGATATTTCTGAAGAGAAGCGTTTTGACTGGTTTTGAAGCTGATCTCGTCAGTGTTGCCCTGGGTGTGAGAACATTCAGGAGAACTGGAGGATGGAAAGGCTGGTGGGATCATGATGGAGGAACATCATAAAAGAAGGGAGATAGTACTTGCCCATGCCACTCTTGAGAGCTGTCCCAGGAGTGGTGATGCCCAGAGCAGTGCTGCTGGATGGTTGCAGGGAGCTGCTTGTCCAAGTCGAGAGCAGAGCATAGGCATGTGCTAACCGACATGATGGGGACAGTCAAGGCTGAGAACCCATGGGTCAGCTGGGGAGTTGTTTCTGACAGCGTAGACACATCTGACAGGCACATCTACATCACCAGCACAGAGGGGATGGACTCCAGCCCTGGACTTCATCACTTGATAATCTTTACAGTCCTTCCCAACCTGAACCATCCTGATGCTATGACTTCTGCCTGTTCTCCACTGGATTCTCCACTAACTCTGAGGCTCAGGTTTGGATCACTCCAGCTACTTGCTGTTTCCAACACACACTTAGTCCTCAAGGAGTGCCTGGAGCCCAGCAGTGCCACTCTGCCCTGGCCTGCCTTTATTGAGCAGCGTAGGCACAGCCAAGCTAAGCCAGTCTCCTGCCTTGCTCTGCTCCAGCCCCAACATGCCTCCAGCCCTGCCTGGGTGTGATATGGCTTCTAGGAAACCTTTTTTTAAACCACTTTTCTGTATGAGAAACAGAAGGGGGTTGAGCATCTTACGTGCTTGGAGCCTACGTTGTAAGCAGTGGATTATAGTGGACAATAGCTTTTCTTCATAAGCCTTGTGGCTGAAGGCAAGGTCTGCTTGGGAACCCACCCTTCCATTCTTGTGAGGGTTTTGGGGTTGTCCTATGTCATGTTTGTTGAGCTTTTAGTTAGACTACAGAAAGGAAAAATCAACTATTGGCAGATCTGCCTTGTTGAATAGCCCAAGGACCCAGAGGAGGCAGAAGCTCTTTGGAGAGAGACCCTGGCTTTGCAGGGATCACAGGGCTTTGGGCAGAATTCAGGCAGAGGATAACTTGGGGAAAGGGAGTTGCATGGGATTTTTCCGTTGCTGTAGGAACCTTTACTGTAATTCAGCTCATGTTGATTAACCCTGAATACTAGATTCTTTAAAAGTGATTAGTGAGATCATACTGGAACCAGAAACAGATGTACCATCTGTTATGCAGTGTATGGGGTTTAGAGGGAGTTTTTGCTGAAACACAGTTGCTCCCAGCACTGGCATGAGACTCCATTGCTGTCACCTTCCCAGAAGCTGGGAACACATCCCCTTTGAACACAGGTAGTGAACTGATGGGATTTGCTGTCAGTGTCCATGGGGTGTAACTCTGGCCAGTGACTGGGCCGAGAGCGGAGCTATGGTGGCATCTCAGCCTTTAGGGTAAGCCATGGTACAGGACTTTGCCTCAGAGACACTTTCCAAGTGCCTGAAGCCCCAGAGCGGGGCTTCAGTTCAGTCTGAACTTGTGCCTGTGCCTCAGGGCATCTCTTCCTTCAATGAAATGCAACCACTGAAAGGTTAGAGGTGGGGTTTTTTTCTGCAGAGTTGTTCATATCCTGTATTCCTGCCCCCGCCCCCCTCTTCCAGCCCCGTGACTCTCCATTCATACTGTAGTCCCTGGCTGCAGGTCTCAAGGATTATCAGGAGCACTAAGCAGCTCTCAGACAGCAATTGCAATTACGCTCCTACAGCTGTGATTGTCTGCAGCCGTGCTGTCTGTCTTCATCTGGAGCAGCAGAGGATTTTAAGGAAGAGCGCGAGGCCGGAGAAGGCAACGCATCCACGTGCGCTTCCCTAAATCTAATCTGGCATCCTTCTGGCTTTCATAGCATCCGAGGAGCAAAGTGCACATTTGTGCTGTTCATAGCGTTGCTGCCTGATAACTAATATCTGCTCTAACAGGCGAAGCGTCGTGGCACCTGGGGAGAACAGGAGCGGGTTCCCTTTGATCCTCGGGGCACCTTTTTCAGTGCAGCTGCACAGCCCGGCAGAAAGCTGCCAGGGCTCTTGTTTTCTTCTTACTTTTTCAGGGCAAATCTCACGTCTCGTCCTCACAGTCTCTGGCAGGCCTCCATTTGCAAAACATAACTGCTATTTATTATTTATACAGAAACAGAGAAGGGCCATTGCTTTATGACCGTGTAATAAAACGGGTCACAGCTCCCCGTGTGCTTTGAAGCCCAGGATCTGATGCAGTGGAGGTGGAAAAGGGGACTCGGGCATGGGAAGGGGGTTGCTGTACTAGATCCCTTTGCAGCAAAGACCAGCCTTAAAAACACAACACACCCACAAAGCGCAGGTACGGGTTCCCCTGTATAAAAGGGGGTAAAGGAGCTGAGCAGCCGTCTGCCCGCCCTCAGACAGTGGTGTCATGGGGGAAGCCGAGTCCTGTGCTCCAGCAGCGCCCTTAGGGGTCTTCTGAATATGGGACCTGCTGGCGTTGCACTGGTTTTACCTGGCTAAAGCCAGCTGCCCCTTAAAATAAATGACTTATCTGCACCACCTCACTCCCCTTCTTGCTGCTCTTGCCCCACCACTACCCTCCATTGACTGTGATTGTCCCTGGGGCCTCCACTGGGACCAAGGTGGCAGGGGAGCAGAAGGTGTTGTGCCATGAGGAGCAGGGTGACCAGATGGATTCAGCACACAGTTGTGCTTCACATTTCCAGTGTGCTATCTCGACCCCTGCTGCCACCCCCAGCTTTAGCCCTTCATGGCTGTCCCTAGCAGTTTGTTCCCTAGCATGCTGGGAGGAACTCCGTTTGGGATAACAAAGTGGGAGAGGGGATGGCCTGGAGGAGGCAACCTGGTAACTCACCTCCTGAAGGTCTGTGCACATGCTGGGGCAGATATAAGCTGCTCGAGCTAAGCCACCATCTTCTCCCAACTCCACCTGTGTGGTGAGGGACCTCAGTGCAACCCACCAGCCCCATCCACTCGAAAAATCTCCCCTTGCAGAGGACACCCATGGCCATGACACTGAATGGAGCAATGGGGGTGTACCAAAGACTGAGGAACAAGATGCTAAATTGGCTATTTTTTTCCATATGAATACCTGTTTCTCTTGCTTTCTGCCATCACCCTGGGACATGCCACTGCCATCACCCTTCAGGGTGCTGTGGCCAGGTAGTACTGTATCCACTGCCAGTGCCTCCTGCTGTGGTCCTGCTGCCCATCACGCTGCATTTTGGGAGGTGCTAATTGGTGCAAGGCGAGGATTTTCTATTTTCTGCCTTTGCTTCTTGCCTTTTTGGCCAAGGTTTTCTTTGGGGTTAGAGATTTGGGACCTCATTCTTGTATGGTGAGTGAGGAGGGCTCAGCTTCTTGGTTCCCTGTAAGAGGTATTTCAACACCTTGCATACAGATGAGGGGACAGGCCAACACCATGCAGAGGGAAAGCGAGGTGCCAGTGAAGTCCATGGGGCCAGCAGCCCCATTACTGACATCTCATTTCCCTGGTTGTGGCAGCCCTTCATCCCCCATCCCACACAGAACTGCCCCCCGTGAGCCTCGCTCTCCCGCAAGGACAACACAGTTCTCCTGGGCTCTCGCTTGTTCACGCAGGGTTGATTCAAAAAAGATGTTGGCAGAAGATGTTACGGAGCTTTCAAAGTCTCTCTTCATACTCCAGCACTTCCTTCTCTCCATCCTCGGGCAGGAACCCCACAGGTCTGGACCACATCCCTCAGCCCCAGAACCCCATCAAGCAGGAGCCAGTGCTTAGCAGCAAGTCCTCCCAATTACTTCTTTTAAAACCACCTTTACGAAATAGTTGATTAATCCTACAAAGTGCTATCCCCAAGCATTGTGTGCTGTGCACAAGGGCCATGCACCCGGTGCCCAAGAAGAGGACAGGGTCTGGGCTCCTCACGGAAGTCCTTATGGCTGAGGGGAAAAGAGATGTTCTCAGGAAGGGTACATGCAATAGTTACCCTGGGGGAAAAAAAAGTCACCTAATATCAATTTTCTTCCCTCCAGATTCCTCATACGCAAGCCATGGAAACAGAAAGACATCCTGACTCTCTTTTTCCAGGGAATTTTCAATAGAAAAATGGAAAGCATGTTAAAATTAAAACAAATAAACAAACAAACAAAGAATGGAAGGCTGTGGGGAATTCTACCAAAGTTGTCTGAAATCCCTGAGCGTGTCTGCCCAGCTGCGTTACCCCTGCTGGGCTGCCTGGGTTTATCCCCCAGGGACCCCATGCCCTGGAGCTCAGTGATGTTCAGAGGCTGAGGTGGCTGCTCCCAGAGGGGCTTTTCCTTCAGTTGGTGCTCACACACCTCGAGCAAGGACACAAGGGAAAGTGCTGGTGGTCCTAAATGCTTTGCTTGAGCAGCTGAAAGGAGAGATGTGTTCTCCTACAGTTTATTGGGAAAAGCATTAAAGTGGTGCAGCTGCCAACACAACCACAAGGTCCCTGCTTGGTGACGAAGGTCTGAACCCTATGGCACACTGGGCATGCTCTGTCATGGCTTCTGTCCATCCTCGGGGACAGAAACCACTTGATGTTGGACCTACAACAACCCATGACAGCCCCGGCTCTAGGGCCTCCCTGCCCAAGTGGAGAGAAACCCAAATAATTCAGTAATGATTTCCCCGCCGCCACACACCCGAGTGTAACCACGTATTTTTCACAAGTGTTTAGCAAATGTAACCTCTGTGTTTTATACCTTTCAGTCATTGATCAAGCTGATGTGTTTCTCCTTTGGACAAATAGTCATTACATCTGAAAGTTTACGGCTGGGCTTTGAAGTTAATGTTCTCTGAGATGAAGGAGAAAGTTCACACTTCTTCTATTGCTTCCAGCCCCTCTGGCTGCAGACCAGATAAGACAGTGATGCCTTCAATTTACAAGCGATGACTATTTTTGCAGGCAGAAAAAATGAAGAACTTCTTAAAATAATAATGGCTTGAATCCTGTAGTGCTCAGCAAAATGTTGGGAAAGGAGGGAAATGAATCCAGGAAACCTATGGATGTCTCAGAACTGTTATTTCTCTGTTTACTCTTTCAGCTTCATTTGAGGCTGCGTCTCCTTTCCTCCACCTTTGCTGCTGTTACAGCCACATTTCCTTAGGTTGCTTACAAGCTGCTCTTTTCCACCAGCAACCCATAGAGAAGAACAGACACCACAGACAGAAAGTTTTTCCCCAGGTATTAACGGGTCTCTCCCTCTAATTCTCCTTGATTAGGTAAAGGAAATTCTAAATTTATGGCGCACTACATTAAAAGTCTAAGGTGGAGGGGATTAAGGCGTCCAGTTCTTTCACACTGGTTTGGAAACCACAGCCTTGGTGTGACCTTTTCAAGACTCCTTCCTACCTTCTTTCATACCACAACGTCAGCTAAGCCAGTGTGAGCTGGCTCCTCTGGGCTTTGCTGGGAGAAGGCTTTTAGCATCTCTACATGAGGAGGTTCTAAGGGACATCCATATGTGAAGCACTGGGAAGTTCAGAGCCAGATTGTCACTGCCTGCAAGCTCCAGGTGGAGTAGCCAAGGCTGAAAGGGCTTTGGAGAGGGATGGATTTTTCCAGGGCCTCGTACAGCCAACTTTGGGAACTCTCCAAAGACGGTTGACCCACTACCTGGGCAGCGGTGCCTGTGCTTGCCTGCATCCCACTTTCCTGCCCACCGCATCCCTCTGGGCCTCTTCACCCAAAAGTGGCTTTTCCATTTGACCTCACTGGCCAAAAAAAGAGATGCCTGGAAGATCCACGTGCACCCCCCTGGCTGGGGTTATCTGAGGCCGTGCTAAGGAGACAAAAAATTTCGGTGTGTCAGGAACTCCTGGAAGGCATGCAGAGGTACCATTAGCATTTTGATACACTTAATGAGTAGATGCTCATATAAATAAAATACCTTCTGAAATGTCATTTGCAAAATGGCAAGATTTCCAGTAGATGCCATCTAATTTACAATGGAATTACATTCCTGTTGTACTACATGAGAGGAAGGATCAGTGTTCCGCGGCTCAGTCTGGGCAGCACGTCAGCTAAACCTGCTTCTCCCTTTCAGCTAACTGCCTTCAATTTGTTTCTCCTAAATATTCAGCTGAAATTCAGCTTAAAGACATCGGCCAAGCTCAGACCAGTAAGGCGTCGCCGAATGAATGCCGGCACTCCTGGTAAAGTGAAATTTGGTACCCAGCTGGAGGGGAGACACCCAGGGGCTGCTGCAGCACAAGGTGCCATGAGTCTCAGTTCCCTCCTTACCCAGGGGACAAGTGCCATTGGGGACCGACAGCTGCACAGCACAAGGCTCTCGAGCCACCCTGGCACAACCGCAAGGCCCAGTTGGAAAATCCCTCCTGAGAGGTTATGGCAAACCCCAGGGTGCCACCAGCATCCTCCACACCAGCTGGGAGAGTCCCTCCATCGCCACAGACCTGCAGCATCCTTTGCCAAAAGCAACCACTCCTTTTTGTTCACATCTGTGCTGCTGATTTGCCTCCGTTTCCACGAGCAAGTGACTGGGTGGGCTCTGGAAGATTTCCCCTGATTCTTCTCTGCGTCTTGGCAGTGGGATCTGCCTCGCTGAACACTCAGAAAACTCCCTCCCTCCTTTATTTTACTCTATTTATTCCTTTGCTGCAATGCTAAATAAAATCTGCTTATTATTAACCCGTCACTCCCCTCCCACCTGCAACAGTACTGGTTATGTTTGCTGCTGGTTTAGCTTCCAAGTAATTTAAATAAACAACTGAACCATAAGGAGAAACTCTTAAATGTCCTCTTCCACTGGACATCAAGACATTAATATTTCTTTATCAGTGCAAGCTTCAAGCCTTAAAATCCGCTCCTCAGTTTGTCAAATGGGTTAATTCTTAAATATTTGTTTTCAATTATCCAGCTAATTAGCCCTAAATCCTGCATTGTGGTGCATGCAACTTTGCATGGTGCTTCTTTCAGTAACTTCCTTGGAAGTTTGAACCCCTAATTTGGCCCAGCCCTCGCAGCAGGGATATATTTTATCTTCTAGGGTGACATCACACATTTTTGCCCTGGCTTTAAAAAGCAGCCAATATCCCTTCCAGCTTTCACAGGCCATCAGCAGCCAGAAAATCAGTGGGAGCTCAGAAGGCGCGAAGGCAGTTGTCCTGCCTTGGGTGTTGGGGGAACCTTTTGGGGACAAAGCGCACTGTAACACCACTCCATTTTGGAAAATGCCTGATCTTTCCTTCATGAGCAGCTATAAGTGCTCAGCAGTGCAGTAACACGCTGGGGACACGGTGGATGCATCTTCTGCCCGGGCACTCAGGGGTTGGAAACAGTTTTAGGGGCTTTGGTGCTTTTACTGCTATTATAGAAACATAGAATCATAGAATGGTTCAGATTGGAAGGGACCTTAAAGATCATTGAGTTCCAACCCCCTGCCATGAGCAGGGACACCTCCCACTAGACCAGGTTGCTCAAAGCCCCATCCAGCCTGGCCTTGAACACTTCCAGGGATGGGGCATCCACAACTTCTCTGGGCAACCTGTTCCAGTGTCTCACCACCCTCACAGGAAAGAACTTCTTTCTGGTATCTAATCTAAATCACCCTTCTTTCCATTTTAAACCATTACCTCTTGTTCTTTCGCTACACTCCCTGATCAAGAGTCCTTCCCCTTCTCTCCTGTAGGCCCCTGTCAGTTACGGGAAGGCTGCTATGAGGTCTCCCTCAAGCCTTCTCTTCTCTGGGCTGAACAACCCCAACTCTCAGCCTGTCTTCAAGAGACACGCTCCAGCCCTCTGGTCATTTTTGTTGTCCTCCTCTGGACCCACTCCAACCCATGTCTTTCCTGTGCTGAGGGCTCCAAACCCAGACACAGCACTCCAAGTGGGGTCTCACCAGAGCATGGTAGAGGTGTAGAATCACCTCCTGAGACCCACTGGCCATGCTTCTTTTGATGCAACCAAAGATGCAGTTGGTTTTCCCCTGGGAAAGGTAGGGCTGGTATGACAGAGTCCTGGGTACTGGTGGCACCAGAGCATCCCTCCAGTTCCCAGTGGCACTTCTCTCTGTGGCTTCTGCTCCGCTTTCTATGAGCTGCCCACTCTTTTTGGAGGATGGCAAAGTGAAGCTCCGTACCCTTGGGAGAAGACACTCTGGAAAACACCAGGCTGTTCCCCAATGCCATTTCACAGTAATTGCATCTCAGCATGAAATGATCTTTCTGCCCAACATGGAGTAGGTCTGGAGCAGCCCCCAAGAGCTGCGGGGCTCTGCATCCCATTAGGACTCCCTGGAGGAAGCCGGACAGGGATTTTATTAAATCAAGCTCAGAGTCAATGCTTAAAGAAGGGCTTTTTTGAACTAGGAGCTGAACCTCATGTTTGGTGCCCTGCCAAGCTCAGGATAGTGTGAGGAGGAAAAGGAGATGTATTTTTGGACTGCATGTCTGCGAACAGGCTGTTAGATAAAATTAAAGAGGCTGTTTATAAAGAATCCTCTGGTGGTGAAGCAGATGTGGAGGCCTGAGTTTATGACAAGATATATTTCTGGTGTTCACATGAACAATCATTTTCATTCAGGACTTTCCTCGTGCTGCAATAATTTGTTGGTTTGGGGTATGTCTGTTGTTTTTTTTTTTTTTTTTTTTATTTTATTATTTTAACCGAAACTGGCACAGTGCCCTCGTCACTTGTGATAAACTTGTTTGTTTACTTATGTCGTGGTAACCGGAGAGCTGGACTCCGGCTCTGCTTCCTCGGATGCTGGTCGTTTCCTACCAGAGCACTCAGGGCTGTTTGACACAGGCAGAAAAGCAGAAAAACAGCATTTCATTATTTTCTTGCCGTGTTGCTTGTGGATGATGAGCACTTTTCCGCAGTCCACTGAGCAGGCGTCCGTGAGACCTCACACTCGAACCCCATGGCACAAGGACCCTCTGGTCTGATGCACAGGCAAAATATCTTTCCAGGAGGGGATGGAGTTACTGCATAAAGTTATGGAATGGAATGGGTTGGAAGGGACCTTTAAAGATCACCTTGTCCAACCCCCTGCAATAAGCGGGGTCCTCTTCAACTAGATCAGGTTGCCCAGAGCCTTGTACAAAGTCACCTTGAATATTTCCAGGAATGGGACATCTACCACCTCTCTGGGCAGATTCCCTAGAGCAGACTTTGGGTTTGCTCTGGTACAAAACAGAAGTTGAGTTTTTCTCTGAACTGATGTTTTTCTTTACCGAGCTATGTTTAGCATTCAAGAAAATGCTTTGCTTTATGCTTAATGTTATATAAATACATGGAATGTGTTTAATAGACGTTCCTGCAGCTCTAAATGCATTTTAAAAATACACTGCTTTTCTGAGCGCTGTAGGCAGCAAAGGCTTCGCTGTGCTTTTACAAGAAAAATCGAGAGCGCAAGCGCAGGTTTGTAAGCGAAGACACATTACCATTAATTATACATGGTTTGGGTTTGTGCTGACTTGCTGTTCCTCCTTGGATCCTGCACCGAGTCCTGCCTTTTTCATGGCACAGATAATAACTTAAAAGAAAGAAGCCCAGCGCCATTGCCGTGAATTGCAGGGCATTGCATATGGAAGACATAATATTTGATGGCAAATTTTTGCTTTGACATTATAGGAGAAGTTAAGCGAAAAGGTGTCAGCCTTGGCCTAGAGTTTCATGAGTGCCACAGGCGGAACACGCTTCTTTGGGCTCTTTTAAACCTTCTTCTCCTTTTCCAAAAGGAAAAACTCGCAATCTGGACTCAATTGAACCTTAAAACCGTAAAATTCCAGGTTCCAATAAATCTTCGTTTTATAAAAACACATCCAGCATATATCAAAACAGAGACTGTAAAAGAAATTAAACATGTGTGGGTCACATACTCTGCTGGATGCTCCTTAACAGTGTTGCAAAATGAGTGGAATAACGAGGTGTAGTTTTGCTATGAAGTTTTGGTACCTCCTTGGAGCTGCCCAGGGCGCCCACCCAGAACACGAGTAAACGCACAGGGAAGGGGCTGGAGGCTCTGATCCCACATCCCCTCTGTCCTTTCCTGTCTCCAGTCAGCATTCCCACGGACCCAACGCCTGTGCTCGGCCAGGGGATTGGGGTGCTGGGGTGAGGGGATGCACCAGCCGCAGGACGCGCCCCACGAGCATCCCATGCATCTGCCCTCCAAGAGGGGCCCAGCAAAGTGGGGTCTTGCTCCTCCAGCCCCATCCAGTGCCAAGGTCACGGTGAGCAAAAGTGCTGTAAATCAAAGGGAGAGAAAAGTAAAGCGATATCTGGGGGGAGGATTTGCCTGCCCGTTCCCGTAAAGTTGAAAAGCGAAGCAAAAACGAAAGCAGCTGGGATCACGCTGCAGAGAAACGGGCTTAAACAAGCTCTTTAAAAAAATTCTGCCCGTGATGTAATCTTGACATTTCCTGGCTCACTGGTGATTTCCTCAGATCAAACACCCAGAATGCCGGGGAGCCGTCACCGCGCGCAGCTCCTATTACTCATGGTATCCCAGCAGAGGCCGGAGGAGAAAAACGCAGGGTACCGGGGTGGCTGGGGTGGGAGCAGCGATCTGTGTCCCTCTCCCCACGCTCCTCCTTGTCTTGGCTGGGCAAGACACTGAGAACACACACGTGCCCTTCCAGAAATTCCCCTGGATTTTGAGGGGTGAGGTTTAAGGGTCCTGGCCGTGGGGTCCTGCATCCAGCAGCCGCGGCAGAGAGACTGAAGCCTGTGGGGACCCTGGAAGGGACGGGACCTCAGACTTCATAACGAGCTATAATCAATTTTTTAAAAATCTATTGTGTTATGGTGATTATATGAACTTCCAGGCGCCTTGCTGGAGCACTCACGACTGAGTCCAAAAGCAGGCAAAGCCCTGTAGATTTTGGGAGTCCTCTTATCATGAAGATTCACTGAGTTTCTGCTAGCAATATGCTAAAACTAGAAAGTTGGGAGGGGAAGGGGGGAAAAAAATCAGCACACTTTCTTTATTAGTATTTTACAGAAGTATTTCAGTTATATTCAGATCTCATTTAACATCTCCAGATTCTCGTGAATTCAAGCAGCCCCAGGGAAAATGCCTGTAAGAGCACTGGGATGTCTGCCTGGGAGGTCCAAACCCATGGGACCCAGCAGCATTTCCCAGCTGTGGGATGCGACAATTCTGCCACGAAATGGGTACACTGGGATGAGCAGCAGGCAGGCAGGCAGCATATCCTGGGTTTCCAAAAGGAGCCCCACGGATGCCAAGAGACACCATCCCCACCTGCCACCCATGGGGTCAATGGGGACATGGGGCTGCCAGGTCATTTCTCAGGGTTGTCTTTCTGCAGTTCCCTCGGTATCCAGCACCGCGAACATCCCTGCAGCCTCCATCAACCCCTGGAGAAGAAATAGGTTAAATCTGGCTGCTCAGTTACAGCAAGTAAATATAATACCAAGGCATTTCATCATGTTTGTGGTGCAGAAACTCAACACAGTCTTAACTGTACCCCATTCTGACTCCCCAGGCAGTGCCACTGGTTTAGGCAACAGTTTGCTGCTCCTGGTCCCAGAGCACCCGCTTCCAGTCAGCTCCATCACAATCACAGCTCCTCCTGAACCCAGCAAGTCACTGGCACACAGGGAAAATAATTTTTCTGGACTCTAAATTGGGTTTGTTTTTTTTTTTTTTTAAGGAGCAGAGGCTTTTGATTTGTACAGAGATGAACTATTCAGTCACCTTAAGTATTGCACCGCCTCGAGGAACTCCAGCTTTCGGGAAAAACATCTTTTCAACAGGACTGCCTTAAAAGGATGCCGGCTGGTGCCACACAGATTCTGTGACCTCACAGGGACATCGGCCTGTGCATCCTCATGGGATTACACTGGGACAGGACCAGCATCCCCAGTTTAGCCGGAGAGAGGACCCAGCAGGACACAGTGGCAAATCCCCATCCTGACTTGAGATCTTCCAACATTTGCTGTAGTGGGTGGAAGGATTAAAAAAACCCAGATTCCTCCCAGATTTTGTTATCTGGATCTCCAAAGACTGTCCGAATTTGGGTTGCTCAGGAGCTCTCTAATTAGTAGCATTAATTACTCTAAATAATTAAAATCAAAAGTTTAAAATCAAATCCAATAAAGGACCCATCTGTGAAGCACTCATACCATGACCAGAGACCTCAGGCAGCAATTCCCCACCTCTTCTTCTTCCTCACCAGGGAACGGCCAGCATGAAGCTTCTGGAGATGGGTCACCTGGAGGCTGTGAGCACCAGGGGCTTGGTGAGACCCACAGGGGTCATCCTTCTCCTCCACCCCCTGCCAAAGACGCCTGGCTGCCTTGGGCTGGCATTGCCTTTGCCAGGTTTAAACATGGAACTGCGTGACCCCTTCCCCTCTTAAAAAGTATTTAGGAAGGGCATTTAGGAGGATATCACCAACTAGTTTAACGCAGCATCAGCACCGCTTTAGAAGCAGCGTCACAAAAAAAAATATCTTCTAATATTAAAAAGAACTTCTTTTTTTTTTTTTTTAATGATTTCCATGCTTACATGGAACTAGTCGATGGAGGTTGTTGCAGCCCTGCAGAGCAGAAAGAGAAAGCGAAAGGAGTCCAGCGAGAAAGCTATAAAAAGCCCGTAGCCAGCAGGGAGAAAGCAAGGGCGGGAGAAGGCGCCAGGAGAAGACTTCAGCAGGGCTGCTGCGGGGCCCAGCAAAGGCCTGTTAAAAGAGGTTACAGCAGGGATTAGTTAAGCAGCACCGCAGCTCTGGCTATCTAGACTTTACTCACACAATCCTCCAAGTCTTGTATTAGCACACATCAGTTGGGTTTGGTTTTTATCTTAATTGTATCACATGCTCCAGCTTTTTATATTCACTTCCAGGCGTAGCGTGGCATTTTCAGTCTGAGGTCACTTTGATTTTATTATTGCAGGTGGCTCAAATAAATTTTCGTTAACTTTTTCATGTATGTTTTCTAAAGAGAACTGTAAAAGGAACAGTTTAGGGTTCTGAGGTTTTGAATAAGGATCGGGAGCAACTTCCCCGTCAGCCTGACGGCGATGCTCTCCGCTTCGCCTCAATCCTTGCATTCAGTGCAGCCTTCAAAGGCCAGAAAAATCATTTGTACTTACATGGCAGGCGCAGATATTCAGATGCACGAACCAGTTTTTTATTAAAGACCTTTCAGGCAATGAGAATTGTGTTACACACCCTGTTTTCACGTTTCTTTCCTACGTTTTCCTTCACTAAAGACCTTCACGTAATGTGCCTCACACAAAGAGCTTGCTTGGAGCCGTGGCTCTCCCCTGGCTTCTCTCAAGGTTAATTTATTACCAATTAATTTGAGGCGCTCAACACTTTTGCCAAAGCTGGTGTGAATACTCTGAATCTACAGCTGGAAATCAAATACAGGTGAATGTCTGATGAAAACAATAAAAATAAATAAGGAATGAATGTGATTAGTAGTCTATCAGTGCTTGGAAACCAAACCCAAAAGCGAGAGAAAAAGGGCGGGAGCTTAATGCCCACTGTCCCTTTTGGGAGCACAGCCACACACCGAGCAGCGCAGCAGGTTCTCTCTGAAGCATTTTTAAAAGTCTTCCGTGGGATGACAGAGTTGTCCTGAACTTTTATGGTTTTAAAATTAACGCAGAAAAAATGGGAAGAAAAAAAAAGAGTTTCCTCTGCAAAAGCAGCGTGTCAATGATTAGGCACTGAGGATATCAACTTGAACTTCAGTTTTGAGACCGCTGAGCAGAGAGAGAAAAGCCCATGTAAAATTCAAACATTTTTGCATGTTTGCATTTGAAAAGCTGCCTGTCGAGTCTCCCCTGGCTTTTGCCCTTTCTCATTAAATCCAAGATGTCTTGGTGGCATGAGGTTTCTCTATGCGGCGGGTACGAGCCATCGCTGGGACGTGCAGCCTCCTTGTTTCTATTTCAGCTCTACGCGCGATTAATCCTCCATTTCATTCATTGTCTTTTTACTTCTCTGCGACTGGGAACAGTAAATAAGAGGGAAGTTGTAACAAGAGCCTCCCTTTTATTCAGAGACCTTCTGTTTCCTGCAGGCTGGCTGCTTCGAAAAAAATATCACAGCTCCATTGTGCTCCCAAGTCATGTTAAATGATTCCGATGGAAAGAAAAACCCACGTCAGTAGGGACAGGGGGACTCAAAGAGGAACGTTGAGGCCAGCGGACCAGGGACACCGATGCCAGGTGGTAGCACATCCTGAGGATACAGCACTGGCATTAAGGTTTTTCTCCCCATTTTGTGGGTCTGTGGAAGGCGGGGTTGCTTGGGGACACCCACAAAAGCACCAGGTGGCTGGTAGAGCCAAACCAAACCTTCCTGTCCCCAAAACTTGCCATCACAGCTGCTCCTGAGGGGCTCAGGCTGTGATCAACCTTCACCTGCACTTTCCAGTATGGGTTTTACAATCTGGTGCTTGTTCGGCGCATCTTCCTTACTGGAAGGTGTCAGAAGACACGTGTGTCAACAGAACTGAAATGAGTGCAAGCGCCTCTACAGACGAGTCTGACGATAAATCATGAGTCACCGTTATTTAATCACTTACTAAGGCACGTTTTGCAAGAGAGTTATCTCTTCTAGGAATCATCACCGCACAAATTGGAGAGGTTGCAGGGTTGTTTTTTGTTTCGTTTTACTAAAAAGAGCACCGTGATTTTGGTTTTTTACTGCTCAGCTGCGTGGTCACAGGGCTGGTTGGTGCCTGTGGTCTCTGCCTGCAGCCCACCCACCCTGCTCCTTTTGCATCTCCATCTCAGACCTCGGCGAGGGAAACTTTGTTCCATAAGGGCATTATTTGCGTTGCTTTCTTACGTTTCTGCTTGGGAAGGAGCAGGAGGCATCAGGGATGATGGGCCTCAGCTGGAATTTCTTCCCTGGCTTTTCTTGGAAAATGTTTTTAGTCTGACTATACCAAATGCACTCGCCAAACACATATCCTTGGTTCCCCCTGGATGTAAGCCTGATTTTATTCTTGAAGAGCGCCTTACGAGGAGCACTTACATGGTGACCTCTTGCTGCTGTAAGGTGTGGGGGGAGCAGGGCCCTTTCCAGGCATTCGGGCTGCGTTTGGTCTTTCCTGTTTTTTTTCAAAGAACTTTTGGGAGGTCAGAAATGTGTGATTGGAGCTTTTGCCGCCTCAGTAGATGAAAGGCTGCTGGAAGCTTTGGGATGAAGTCTCTTTGTGCCAAATGCCGGTCATTTAAGTCAAACACATTTTGACAATATAAGCAAGATCTTAAAAAAACCAAAACCCTCTAAAAAAACCCACACTTGCCTATTTTGCTCGCTCCTCCCTGCTCCCACGGCTCACGGCTTGGCTTGATCTCGAGCACTTCAGCTGCAGGGAAAGCCTGAGCTTCTGGTGTAGCAAACAGGTAGAGAAACCTAATTTATTGCTTTAGTCTTTTATTCCATCATCGAGTAGCAAAAGGGAAGGCTCGTCTCTCCCGCAGGTCACCTCTAACAGTGATCGCTGCGGCAAGATGGATTTCAGAATTAGGTGCTCTGGAAGCAGAAGCCACGCTGCATTTTTCAACAGCAGCTCTAAGAGCAACCTGACCTTCATTCTTAATAACAAATTCACTGGGGGGGAGAGGAGGAAACAAAATACATCTTTACATCTTTGTTTTTCTGCTTGAAGTGCTGTCAAAAGAAAAGCCCGGGCACAACACGTGCAAAATAAAAATAGAAGACAACTTCTGCAAAATGATATAAAACTCTCAGAGTTTTACTTTTCCTACTTGTTTTGTTGTTGTTGTTTTTTTTTTTTTTAATCAAACATTGGAAGAAAGTCTGACAGCTTGTCTACAAGTCCATTCTTTTGGAATAAAGGATGGTGTCGATTTAAATTGAGCCTATTCCAGATTAAACTAATACCATCTCAAAGTGTTTCTCAGATGTGGGGTGCAAACCAGTAGCCAGGTCTGGGGAAAAAGTTTACTGATAAAACACCCACATTTCGGCGCCGCATTGGAGTAGCTCATTTGTAAAACATCCCTTAAGGGCTAAAATAATGTCTGTCAAAGTAAAATGTCACACGCTGTTACTCTCTTCTGAAGCAGGCCTCAGAAAGATGTGGGATCTGGAGTCAGGTACAGAACGATTGTAAGCTAGAGAATATAACGAGAGAAAGTTTGAAAATACTTGGCATTTTACTGTTGTTAACACATTCACATCCTAAAAGCCTGTAGCTGCTCATCTACAGCTGGCAGAGCCTGGAAACGGTGGAAATTAATCACCTCTTGTATTAAATACCATCTTTGTATTTTCCCACGTCTCGGTTACAGGTTTGGTATTGAATAACGTATCAACCCAAGGCAGGACAGCAGCTTTATTTCTTTACTCTTCTGCCAGGCAGAGCTGGGGAGGCAGAATGGGAATGTGTTTATTCTAACCCACAGGTTTAACCCTTTGCCAAGCAAGAATTAAGAAGGTTTTTTTCAAGCTCAGCTTGTCACCCACCTAGAGACCCTAACGCCGTGGCTCAGGTCTGCCCGGCTCCTCTTCTGGCAGAGTTACAGAATCATAGAATGGTTTGGGTTGGAAGGGATGTTAAATATAATGGAGTTCCAGCCCCCCTGCCCTGTGCAGGGAGACCTCCCACTAGACCAGGTTGTTCAAAGCCCCATCCAGCCTGGTCTTGAACATTTCCACGGATGGGGCATCCACAGCTTCTCTGGGCAACCTGTTCCAGTGTCTCACCACCCTCACAGTGAAAAATTTCTTGATGATATCTACACCTTGCAGTGAAGAATTTCTTCCTGGTATCTAATCTAAATCTCCCTTCTTCCACTTTGAAGCCATTGCCCCTCATCCTACCACTACATGCCCTTGTAAAAAAAGTCCCTCTCCAGCTTCCTTACTATTCCAACCCATCTTCCCGCTTTCCAGGTATTACTTGGCCTTTCCTCTCTCCCACTGGGCTTGTTACACCCATCAGAGGAGCCGAAAAGGGGCCCAGTGCCAGCAGCATCACCCTCATTAGGCTGCAGAAATCTTTCCAGCCACTTGGTACCTGTTACTCCAGGCTTCACGGGACCTGACCGTCCGGACAGAAAAGTTGTGTTAAAGCAGCTCAATTTTTTGGTGGAGCTGGTGTGGAGACTGACAGTCCGGCAGCAGGGATGAACGCTGTAACGTAAATGTAGTTAAACCAGGTTAAAATTAGAGAGCGTACCTAGACAGCAGGTGGCTGCAACTGCAGCTCCTTTCAGGACTAGTCTGAGATAAACAACCCTAAAATCGGTACGGCTTCATTAGCATTCAAGACATTATAACGACCACTTACTAACATTCAAGGTCTCTCCAAACCAATCCATGTTTTGTTTTGCTTTTAACAGAAGCCCTTTTTTCCCCTCCACATCAAGCATTTTTTCAGTGGTGCCCAGCGAGAGGAAACGGGCACAACCTTGTGCACAAGAAGCTCCATCTAAACCTGAGGAGAAACTTCTTCCCTTTGAGGGTGGCAGAACACTGGAAGAGGCTGCCCAGAGAGGTTGTGGAGTCTTTGGCTCTGGAGACATTCAAAACCCAGCTAGACAGGTTTCTGTGCAACCTGCTCTAGGAGGACCTACTTTGGCAGGGGGGGGTGGAATAGATGATTTCCAGAGGTCCCTTCCAACCCCCGTATCATTCTATGAAGGTTAAAGCCCTTAGGAACTGCTTTTCCTTTTTGGCAGCGATGCCGGTGCTGACCAGCTCCCTTGCAGGGAACCACTGCCTCGACGGCTGCAATTCCACCACTCGTTATCCCTCAGCAAACACGGGCTCTTTACAGACCTGGGGGAGGCAGTTCCAAGGAAAAGAGTCACCAGTGCCTGACCTCAGGTGAAACAGCCCAGCAGCAGTCATGCCTGACCCACTGGCGCTGAGAATCAGGCGGGGTTCCAACCAAGAGGATTATTGGAGCGCTTGGTGCTGGCTCCCTCCCTGGGGAACAGGGAGGCCTCGTCCAGCTACAACTCTTCACAAGCTCTTATTTTATTTTAAAAGGATAATTAGTCTACCCAACTGTGGTTTCCCCCTCCCAGAACAGCAGCTTGTTTCAAAGCAAGACACGAGCAAAGACTCCGGTCCCACACAAGAGGCGCAAGCCCAGCTGACGTACAACCTCTCAGGAGAAAACCAGGGCTGTTCCCAGGAGCTCTGGAGGCCTCGGTCACCTCCCAACCATCACCAGCCTCCGCAGGACAGTACCGGGGTGCTTTTTTCCCCTCAGAAAGCACCACGTTACCTACCCCTCTTCAGCCTTGCGCTGAAGATAAAGGAAAACCCCAGCGATAAAGGCCGGGCCCGGCTGCCAGGGAAGCACCCGCTACTCATGGCTTCAGCTCAAACCCATCCTCTGGGTGACCCCGGCCAACACCCAGCGCCCCAGAACGAAGGCAGGAAATCACAGGGATCCATCTCATTAAGCACCTTCGCCCCGAGGAAGAGGAAGGTCTCTACTTCCCTCCGATGACCTGGGGCAACACAAAAGCCTCTTCAGTGCAGACAGCTCATTAGTCACCACTTACGAGCATTCGAATGGGGAATATCCAGTTTCAGAAGGAAAAAAAAATATAATATAAAAATAATAAATAAAACCTCTCCTAAACTTTCTCTATCAAGCCCTCACGAACAGCATCCTTCTGTTTGAAACAGAGAGAGGGGATGTACGAACCTGAACACACACCAAAAAAAACAACCCCCCACCAAACCAACCCCCAACCCTTAGGATATCAAGTGAGCCGTTTAACTGAAGTATTTAAAACCTCTGCAATTATTAGTTTATTAGTATCATCCAGGATTCAAGATGTTCAATATTTCTCCTGAAGTTATACATAAATGCAAATTGAAATAAGAATCTGAAAGTCAAAATTGTATAACAAAACAATACTCCATCACAAAAGCGTGTAAAATTACAAGAATGCCTTTTTTTTTTGTTGGTTTTTTTTTTGGTGTTTTTTTTTTGTTTTATTTAAACACTGGCACTTAAGAGAACCATAATTTTATAACCACAAAATTGCCAAATTGTCCCCCAAACTGGTAAGCAGGTATATGTGAAAATAGTTACAGTTGCCAGCACTTGAAGTTTTACTAAATACGCAAAAAACCCCTTAAGCTTTGGTTTTGGAAGAGAACTGTATTTGACCAAATTAGACATTGTTGGTATACCATAAACATTTAACTTTTTTAATGCAAAAATTTAATAAAATGTACTTTTCCATACAGCTATATTTAACTTAAAAATGGGCAAACATCAAGAGTGCGGTATAAAACCTAACAGGAAAAATACATCTTATCTCATTTTCAATTTGAGACAATATACAACTTTGTTTAAAGGGCTAAAACTAGAATTTCAAGAATACAAATATGAATTTACATAGATTTAACAAATAATAATGGTACCATTTATAGAAATCTTAGAAAGAAAAAAATCATTTCTCGTGGGCCATTTTGCTACCAGGAGAGTTTCATGGTATAAAGCCCGTGGCCGTCACCAGACCTGTCACCAAAAAATAATATGGTCATTTCATGCTTTTAACTTTACACATTTTTAGGTACGCTCATCGCTCGGAAGTGTTCGGAGATTTACGAGGTGCAACTTCCATTACACGGTAACGGAGTCCCACGTGTAAATTTCTCTACACCGGATGGACATACACTCTTCCTATGGGTCCTTCTAGGACAAAATTTAACCTCCCATNGACTGGTAAACTCATGCAACTCAATAGAATATTACATTTCACAAAAATCTGAACAAATATCAGCTCGTTGAGATTGGGTTTCTTGGTTCGATTCCAGTTACGGCAGAATCTTTTCTTTCGCCATACGCCTATGGATTTCGTTTCTGACCCTGTTGGCATTTAGGCAGGGTATGCAGATCAAAAGCTTTTGTTTATCAGCTGGTTACATGAAAAGACAACAACGGTA
>VXBJ01002919.1:272293-321563 GCA_013400055.1 Nycticryphes semicollaris
TCACCGCCCGGCTGCGAGCGAGCGGGCGAGCGCGCCCGGCCGGCCCGGCGGCCCCCGGCGCGTACTCACCCGTGTCAGAGTCAGCACGCAGCCCTCGCTCGGCCCCGAGCCCCAGAGACGCTACCCCGGCCGCCCGCCCGGCCCCAGCGCTGCCTGGGTCCCTGTGTAGCCCGGTGCACCGCAATGGCTGTGAGAGCGGGATCGATACGCAGCCTCCTCACACTCTCAGCGCTGGTAACATTACTCTCAACACAGCCCCATCCCCATTGGCTGCCGCCAAGCCAGCCGCCGCGTCGATTGGCCGAGGCCCTTCCATTGTCCTGACCAGAGAGCTCTACCGATTGGGCGCGGCGCAGGACACGTCACTGAGGATTGAAAGGGCGCGCAAATATAAAAGTGAGTGGAGGGAGCCGGGCGGCAGCGGGATGTAGAGTTCTGAGGCGGCGGCTCAGCGCTGCGCCGCCGCCTGCGAGGAGAACGGGCTGGCGCCGTCCCGCTGGCGCCCCGCTCCCCCTCCGGAGCGCCGGGGGAGGGGCCCGGGGAGTCCTCCGGGTCCGGGGAGGCCCCCGCAGCCCTGGGGGGACAGTGGGGCGCTGGCGCCGCGGGCGATCCCGCGCTGCCCTGGTAGTGCCGCCGCCCCGTTTCACAGACGCGGAACTGAGGCTCGTGGCGCGGGGAGGCGAGCCCGCGTTCTCCGGCTCCTCTCGCCTGGTGTTACCTTCCCGCTGTGCGGTGGTGTGCGCGGTTCTGCCAGCGCGCACAGCGTTACGGGGTAGTTTGGGATGGGCTTTGTTCGGTTTAGTTTGGGTTTGTTTTTTTTTTTTTTTCCAGAAACGAGGAAATAATTTGCAAGAACAAGAATAGGAAGGTCTTGGCTCTCTTTAGAACTCCTTGGGTGACAAGGAGCAGGTCGGGGTGGCCAGGCAGCTCCCCCAGCTCTTCTGGAATGATGTCTGGAGCGCTATCTCGAGCATCCCAGTGCAGAGGCAGGCTGATCTAGCAGGAATTTGTCAATCTGAGCCACATATCATCCATCCTTTGTTGCCACTCTTCTCCCTGATTTTTTATAGTCACTTGAACCGTAAGAATCACCTACAGAAGCCTACTGAACAGCAGGAATACACCTTTACACCTGCCTTGCTGTTTATGTCCATTTTACTAGTGCAAACAACCCTGGGAAGGAGCACTGCTGTAATAAATCTAACACCCTGGAAGGTGTTATATCAGTGCACTTACTGAAGTAACAGAAACTCGAACGAAGATCGCTACGTGCGGATGTGCACACACAAAACCATTCTTACTTCGTAACTTGTTACGCTGGCAGTATGAGTAGCAGATAACGTTAAGAGATGGTCTGTACAATCCGTTAAAGTTTTGTAGGCCACCTGAACATGAAAATAGGACAGATCCTCATGTGACAGATCACAAACCTTTCCGATGCTTTACGGATAGGAAAAGATTTTAAGAGCACCTGATAATTAAGTAGATTTTCAAAATCGCCTATTTACACAGGAATGCTTGTGACCAATAATAAAATTGAAAGTATTATCATCTGGCAAAATGAAAGAACTGATAAGGTCTCTATCTTCTCTTTGGCGGGACCGTGGCTAATAGCATTCAGCAGCAGGAATTAACTACATTGAAAAGTGAATCCTAAGAAGTTGTGCATAAGGTCCCAAGCAAAACCAGCTTCTGAATCCAAGCGTGATAGTATCATGTGCCTTTTCATCTTAGCCCAACACTGCTTGCTTAGATCTGAGTAAGAGAGAAACTTAGAGAATACCAGTCTGTTAACTTTAGGCCTATGCAAATGGAAAGCTGTACAAATATCAAGAATTTTAAAAAAGCCCCAAACCCACATCTTAAACTCATAATTGTACCAATTTCCAGTGCAGACAGGCCCAAGTTCAATAAACTAGCTTCCTCTTTCTTTAGATACAAATGCGATTAAAATAAACCAATATAATTACACTGGTCATAGCTCACTGCAGACACTTTCATGCTGGGATGGCTCACTTCTCCACTAGCTTGCATCCACATTAGGTGGTTTAAACCATTTTAATTGTATCGGTAGAAGAGTCGTGATAAAATCCCGCGGAGATCCACCCAAGTGGTCACTTTGCACGGTTCGCCTCTAGGAATTAAGCCACAGCAGAGGCTGCAAGAGATTGGCGTTGCCACAAACTTACTGTTTCATGATCCTCAGAGAAATCTTGGTGCTCGTTCTTCCTTCTTTAAGCGAGGAGGTAGCTCTAAGATGTTTGTGAGACACCACTGCAATCAAAGCGAGTCTCAAATGAGCAATTGCCCTGGCAGAGGCCATAGGTGCTGATCTGCTAGAAGGAGTTAGCACCTCGGTTGGAGTGCAGCAACGCTCTTCTCGGTCCAAAGTGCTACCCGTCGATGACTGGTCTCAATGTCACTTTGACCTCTGTGTCACATTGGGGGATGTGAAATAAAAATAATATTTTTTTCCCTCATTGGCTTACTTCTTTCAATACTTTCACGCACACTGCCATTAAGTCCCATGGAAATAATATATAGGTTCTGTACAGGATCTAACAGGTTCCTGTTTAGGAAGCTGGCAGCACATGTTAAGATACATTAAGGTGAGAGTTGTTCAGCATCAACCACCTCCCAATAAGCACCTGACTAGGCAGCAGGGCAACTTTATCGTTGAAGAATTTTACACCAAGGCTACTTCTGAGTGTCATTCAGACTCTTTATGCTGGTGCTCTGGCGATTCTCCCATCCAAGAAGAAAAACAATCTCAGAGTTTTTCTAAGTAACTGGGCTCCTTGGGCCTGAGGAGCGGGCCCCATAAATCATACACATTTTTACACATCTGCTGAGAGAATATTTGTATTAGTATTCATTTGATCTCCTTAGTTAATCCAGAGTCCAGTAATTTCTATTCCGGCTCCAATGTCCCAGCCAGTTGCTGCTATTTGGCTGTGACTGTTGCCTCCTAATGTCTGTCCTCCTCGAGCTGGTGCTTCCTTCAAGATATCACTGGTGAAAAGGCAACCTGATTCCAAATTTTCTATCGCAGTTATCAATTGTTTGGCAAGGGGTAGTGGTGTTTTATGGAAGTCAAAGATCTAATTCTAAAACTCTAAATTCTGCAATTCTAAAACTGCCTCATTGGCGAAGGAGTACCAATGGACACATGAACACAGCAGTTCTGCCATCTGAAATCACGTGAAAATACATGAAGAGTAAGGAACATTAATGTTTCTATCTCCAGAAAAGACTTTTTTTTTTTTTTTTGGCTGCTCTGTGTCCTAAAGTTTAAACACTTACACAGAACATGGGGCAGAGGAAAACTGTAAAAAGCAGAAGCGTTTATGTGGCCTGATGCGTAGGAGCTCAGTTTTGCACACACTGAACCACTTTAAATTTTCTACCATGAAAACCAGGCCTGAAAGGAAGGAAAAGGCAGGCATTTATTCCCAGCTGTTGTCTAAAGCTAACAAATTTAGTAAAAGGCGAGTGATGAGGGGGTTCTGATTACATGGCGTATTCCTGTTAAGGTTTTCCTTCATCTCTGCTAACTGTATACTAGGGCTGTACAGGGTTCCATACTGGGTTTCTTCTGTGGCCTTTGACGACAGAAATTAAATGAATTTTCACAGACTGTAGAATTTTTTACGGTAACAGTCTGTTTCTTCTGTTGTTCACGCTGTGCCACATCCCTTCTGATACTTTACAAACAGGGCTTCTTCTGCAAACCTTACTGAAGTCCAAATGTGTTTTAAATTACAATCCACATGACAGGTGCAGTCACCGAGATCACTTGGATAACACGAACCACCTTCAACTTCACGCACAGAGGCTCTGCCCACAGAACACTCACATATTGTGCAGAACAGCACAATGTGACTGCTCTGGAAAAAGAAGGAAAAAAAAGTATGTAGTTGCACAGGAAGTTTCAAAACCCCTATTTAGTAATTTCACTGTTTTGCAAACAAGAGCATACTTTGGGAAAAGGCACACGGATTGGATGTCGTGTTGCAAAGCAAGAGTAAGACTATGATTTCTGCTAGATATGTGCTTTCAAATACTACGGTTTTTACAATAGCCTTTGTATCTACTCACTTGAAAACTAGTAGAAATGTTTGTAAGCAACTTTTTGGTTTAACGTCTTGTCCATGCAAGGCAAGTTGAGCTTGGATGAAAACATCAGCTGTGTATTTTTAACCTTTTTTTATAAAATCCTTTTGTTTTCCACTTTCTTTAGAAATAATGGAGAAAGGCCTCTCCAATGACAGAACTGTTGTTCTAAACAACGTATTGCTGAGTAGGAATAGAAAATCCAACTGAATGATGCAGAGTTTTATTTTACTTATTTAAAATTATCCTCTCACTTCACATGAGCCCCCATGTAGCTCACAACTGAACACTTCTAGCACAGACAAAAAACGATGGAGAGTCCCAAGAAGGACACACCACCGGGTCGGCAGCAAAGCCTGACCAAGAAATAGCTGCAGAGTGGGGATCTCACTCTCCCCAACTCCCAAACTAACATTGTGAAAGACCTTGATGTGACTCCTCCAGAACACTTTTTGAGGAAGTCACAGTATATAAAGAGACAGCCCTTATAAAGCTGCTGCCCACTTGAGCGCTGTGGTTGCTGGCAGAGGTGAGAAAAGGAATTTGCATCAATTCCATGAGCTTCAGAAGACACAGGAACTAGGGCAGCACACCTCCCCTTGGGGCAAGAAGGCTGCTGCTCCATGACACCACCTTCTCTTGCAAATTTTGCTGCCTGTGAAGGACACTGCTTACTTCACAGTAGTTTTGGCTGGAAGGCAGATGATTTCATAGCTCGCTTTGACAATGACGAGGTGCAGTGTCATCACTGGACCTCCAGATTTTGTCACTCTCTCCTCCATCCCAAGGAATATGATCATTGTTTCTTCAAGTCAAAATTAAAAGAATATTACAGTGAAAATAACCACAACAAAACCAAGCTTGCCAGTCATATCCAAAGCTACTACTAGGCTATTTTTAATGAGCTCTGAAAGCTTTTCTCAACAAAAATGTTACATTATCAGCTCAAAACAAGAGCAAAGCATCTGCAGGGACAGGGTACCTGGGCACATGTAGTTATGATGGAGCTGCTGGTGCTTCAGATTGTCACTGTTGCTTTTGAACATTTCCAGCCGTACAGCAGAGGTTGTTTGCAGCTCTCTTAGAAGAAGCACTGGCCATATTTGCCCTTCTCCCAGGCTACAGTACCAGCTTGTACACAGCCCAGATGAACACAATTCTTAGTTGCTCATCAGATGCAGACTCATAACCAATTTTTACCTCTGGTGTCTTATTTGAAATCTTCAGGAGATACTTAAAATAGTTTCTTAAAATCATCTCTGGAAGAGAAAGACTCCATTCAAAGAAATGAGATTTAGCATGTTTGCAAACAGTAACAATACATGGAATGTGCTTTGCTTTACCTTTCCGGCTGGATTTGCTCTGATTGCGTCAAGTCATCGGCGTATATTATATTGCTGGCTCTCTTCTACAAGTAGTGAGCATTACCTACAGAGCAAGGTTTCAGAAGGCCATTTTTGTCCTTTCAGCATGGATGAGTGGCTGGCTAGTCTAGGTGTCCAAGTGGTAACTGCGGAGAAGGAGCAGCCACTCAAGGTAACCTCTGCTGACTAAAGGAAGTGGTCTGGGAGAAGCAGGCAGGGAGCAGGGATGGCACCAGTGCCGCTGCGCTGATCTCCTCACCAGGCTTTATGCACAAACTAACTGATGTTTGTCGACATGTGAAACCCTGCAGACAATTCCATCATTTCTAGAGCTGATATGTGCTTAAATCAGGGTCAGTACCTACACAGTGCTTTTATCCATAGACTGGGTAACATTAAAATCTGTACCCTTTTTGAGGAATAAACAGATACACAGTAAAGTATATAAGAAAACGTATTTCCATAGCAAAAGTGCATACCCACACTGCTCAGCTCACAAAGATTCATCAGTATGGACTTGTCTGCTGATGATCAGTATGCCATGAACTTTTTTTATTTTACAGTGAAAATGCATATAGAAAGTAACTATTTAATGGTAATGTAATTTATTTACTATTATGATACGTAATTTATTTAACATCTTATTCCTTATAAGTACATAACTTCTTTAGGTGCCTCTGCAAAGCTCTTAATGCAGAGTTTCAGACAGATGGGAATTATGTTTAGCTTCAAGAGCAAAAAGGAGTTCAAAAAATGTTCTTCCCAAACTGCACTACTTCCGAAATCGCTGACCTGTTGAGATGTTTTCTTTGCTGAGTGCACAACATGCAGTGCAACATCCACTCATTTCTTAAACTTTCCAAAAACCCCAAACACTGACATCCACCTTCACACTGCCATCCACCTTCACAGACACTTTTCTCTAAAGGTATTAGTACTCATCCTCCCTCACTCCAGTCTAGAGGCTGATAAGCTTCTGATGCTGACTTTGCCTCTGTACTTCCACACCTGAACAGGCAGAATCCAACCAGGCCTAAGGTGATGAAAAATTTCTGAAATTTCCTTCCTTCCTTCCTATTTTATCCAGGCCAGAAGATTGAACAAGATACACACCCTCACATCCAGGACTCCTTTAGTTAGCCCTCAATGCTACACATTAAATTGGAAAGATTCCTTGAGCCTGGTATAGTGCTGGGACAGAGCAACCATTCCCTTAGCTATATGTTTTCTGAAAATACACAATGTACAAACATCGCTCTGACTTGTACTCCAATCCATTATACAGGACTCTATCTGTACCTGCAGCACAGACTAAGCCGCCTGCTTCTGAATATGCAGAGGACAGATTAACACCAATACAGTTCCTGATAGAAATCCTAGCACAGTGTTATCTCCACAGAAGAGGAAAATAGTGTGGATTTATGGGACGCTGATATCCAAAGAAATAGGAGATGCCAGACACGTCACTCTATCTGGTAACTACACAGGATCTACCATGATGTTTACACTGCATACACACAGTTACAGGAACTGCTGAAGGAAATAACCATTAGCTTACAGCTTCAGAAAGGAACTTGCAGAGTTTGACAGGACAGTCTTGCCCTTTCGCTGCACGCAGCCAAGTGTATATGGTTGTCACTGAGCAGTGTCCATCTCATCCCTGACAACACGATGGTAGACAATGGAGTGTTCCTCAATCATCTGGGGAATTGTCCATGTATTCAGCAACTTCACTGAAATGCTAACTTCCCAATGAAACATGGTGCTCAAGGAAGATTAGAAGTACTAAAAGACATCAGAGCAAATCACTTAAGGAGAGCAAGGAACACACACTCACACCCTGGAAGAGCAGAAGAAGCCTCAACAAACTATTGTCCTTTCTCCTTTCTGTCCCTTTTCTCTCCTTTTCCCCATACTCTCGTTCAAAGATAAGCTGGAAAACGACTGTGGCAGCTGTACCTACTCACCAAATACTAATGCTCCTGCTCATCAGTAACATTATTTAGCGGGAAAGTAATCTTCTAGCCATTTGGCTTTCTATTCTGTCCTTATTCGCTTTACTCCTTTTTCAGGAGTTTTAGAGGATTTTAAGTCTTTTTACATTATTTTAATTATATTTTTTTTTTTCATCATTTACCATGTTTCCATGAACTTTACATTTGCTGAAACAAACTAAGTCCCTTATTGAATATGCCCCAATTTTCACTGAGGCAATGTTGCCACAAAGGAAAGGTGTACACTTTTCAAAGCCAAAAAAAAAAAAAGACAAAGTCAACGTGGTGACCTCAGATTTTTGTAAGACAAACTTGCATCAAATTGATCTGCAGCACTGAGAGTTTAAAAAGTATGTAGTTCAATTTAATGAAAATCTGATGGTTTCCATGATGGGTAAGTGTGGGTCTGGGAGTGCGGATTCAATTCAGAGGATGATATGCCTAAAAGTGATTGAGAAGGCCAAGATGCTTTAACCAGGCAGGCTTCTGATTAGTCTCTTCAGGGCAAATGTAACTTAACCTTGTCCTAAAGTACAGATAAAAATCAAAATGAATAGCCACTACTTTGGTGAAGGAGTAAAACTTTCAAGAGCTGCTTTGAAGCTATGGATTTTAATTGCTTGAACTCTTATATGACTTCATGGTGACAGCTTTTATAGCAAAAGAAATTCTTGGTACTATGCTATTTCTTTTATTACAGCATAACAGATCACAGAACAGTTGTAGGGTTTCCAAATATAAGCAAGTGGCTACTCATGGGATTAGCTGGATGTCAGGGATGCATATACTCACATCCATTCACAGTCCCTACAGTGGCCTGTATAGTCTATCACCAACAAAGGTTTTGGATTCAATCCTACAAAATTTTGACAAGTATGTATTATCGTGTTATCCATAAGGTTTTGATATATCATTGTTGCTTTACAATTAATAATTTTATATAGCTTCTATCCTTTTAAAAACCTCGACAGAAACAGAAATACTTTTACAACCCCTACTGCACACCCACTCTTGCTGAACTGATAGCTCTTTTGAAATTTATGGAGCACTTAAATGTTTTTAAAATGATCCATCCTTTTCTATCCTCTAATAATTACATACTCAGATGTGTTGAAGTCTCATGAAATAGTTATTTATTTTATCTGACCTTGCAAAACCATCAATTTCTGACCATACTAACACAAGAGTAACTAGTACAGTAATTTTACTTCTGTGTGACTAGTAAAACACAGTTTTACATTTCTTTTTTTTTTTTAATAGAAAAATTAGAGAAGGGATAGAAAGGAGCCACAAAAATCACCTGAGAATGTGAAAAATATCATAAGAACCACAAAAAGCTCAATCTGTTTAGCTTAAAAAAAAAAGATTGAGAAGTAACTTGATTACAGGGTAAAAGCACCTTCCTGGGGAGAAAATAGTGAGTACCAGAGAGCTCTTTAATCCATCAGAGAAAAGCATAACAAGAATCAATGACTGGAAGCTGAAGGCAAACAAATGCAAACGTAAATAAAGTAGAAAATTTTTAGCAGCAGGCATGATTACTACTTGTAATATCCCAGTACTTGGAACCCAAGTCATGGATTGGGGCTCCCTCACAGTACATGCTGGTAAAAAAAAATAATCCAAACAAATAAACAACAAAACCCCAACCCCAAACCAAAAAAAAAAAAAAACCGCAACCCCAGAACTCCCAAAACCAGGAAAGAAAAACAATTCCTGCCAAAAGGTAACAAACCAGGCGTAAGATGAAGTAATATAATAAATTAATGATTATATTATATGACAGGCAGCAATTTCAGGCCACAGTTTCATGATGCAAAGTGTTGAGTTGAAATACTGGCTTAAGGTGATTCTGCTCTGTGAGGACTGATTCGTCTTGTTCCCACAATTTTTCTGCAGCTGTGAAACTTTGAAAACTGACCCTTTAAAAAAAAAAAAAAAAAGAAAGAAAAGAAGAAAAGTGCTCTTTCTTTACAACCAAATGCCAGTGGAACTGATGTACTTTTGCAAGCATTTTGATTTTTATGAATTTTAGTGAATGGCTTAACCAAAATTTTCCTACCGAATGATATATCCCAATATCATCTCTCGCCCTGTTTACATCTGAATTTGCTGCATTATTTATGGGGAAAAGACTGCATAACCAAGAGAAAAATACGCAAAAGCAAAGCATGATGTCCCTTTGCTTTTCTAATAGCACATTGCTAGCCAGGTCACCAAATCTCAAGCATCATCCGTGGATAAGGTAGAACATGAACAAAAACTGAAAGCTAGCCCATGGTTTGGCAACAAAAAACACCTCTTATCATCCTAATCAAGCCTAACACAAAAGATAAAGAGATAAGCCTGTGATTCCTAACACCACTGGTCTGGCACTGGAGCCTACACACCATCCTTGGTAGGTTACAAACACAACAGGCCACTACAGTTTGACTGGGAAGAAGATTAAAGGGGCAAGCTGAGAGCAGTATTTTCTCTTGGAAAAGTTTTTGTTACCTATTTTTGAGATCAAGAATCATATTGATCACCCCTGAAATTCATCAGGTTGAAAACTGGGAGACCTTCAGAAATATCTCCTCTTATTTTCCAACAGAAAACATAATTAGGAGAAAAAAAATACTTATGATTTCTATTTCTTCCTTTACACTATTACTAGACTATGACAAGACACCACACACTGCCAGCACCTGCTGCACTGAGAAACTCCGGAGGAGCTCATTTCTTGGGCTGGGAATGCTGAAGAGAAAACAAAAGCTAGAGTAAACTCTCCCCAAATAGTCCCTAAGACTCAAGGCAAACCAGGTATACCCACAGCCTTTACTACCCAGTCGTCTTCCTTCCCTTCCTCCCTGGAGGTGGCCAGCCTCCTCTTACCAGCTGATGTTCTGCATTTCACTGAGATGAATATTCACAGTTACAACCAAATATAAAAGCGCTCACTTCTTCTCGTTCCTCATTGAAAAATACTCCAAGCTAGAGCTAGCTTCTAAGAATGCTATTTAATTGCAAAGTTTAAATGCTTAATACTTGGCCTCATCCACTCTGCCAAACTTTTCCACAGGACCGCAGCTGCCCTGTGCGCGCAGGACTCACGCTGCTCAGGAAATGAATCAGGGTTGTGTATCGAATTAGATTATTTATAGGTTGGTATATGTGTTTGCTCTACAAGTTGTGCAGAGAACAAGACAGACAACTACAGGAAGAGAGCAATGGGCGTGTGGTTATGGCAGTTGAACGCCACACAGGAACACTCAGTTCTGCCTCTGCCTTCGCCATCGGCTTCTGTGAATGAAGAGCGAGTCAGACCAAGCACCCTGGCAGAAGGCCACCAACCTTCTCTTCCTCACTTTCTGGGAGTCCAAACCAAAACACCTTGGGCTTTTTACGTAGAAATGCAAAGCAGCTGATTATAATGGAAGCTTTGGCTTTTGAGGGAGAAAGGGAGCTGGAGGCATAAGGTTAAAAGGCAATTAATAACATTGACTTGACTACTGACTAAACAAGCAGCTTGGTTTTCTCCTGGGTTGAACAGAACAGCAGTGCTTTTCTGTTGTTCTGGGAATATGGAAAAATTCAAGAAACACTGTGAAGCTCTTAGATATCATTGTAATAANATTCCCTATATATAGCGAAAGTTTTGGATTTTTTAATCTGTTAATTATCGTATATTGCTACATACTTGCTTTAAAAAGTCTATACAATACAAATACGAACATGCACAGAGGTAAAGCATATCTGGTTTTTTGCCACAAATGCTATTTTAGTGTGATTTTGCAAAGTCCTTTACAGATTCTATTTGGGCTATTTAACTTCAGTACTCAGTGAAACTGCAACATTGTCATATGGAATAGGACAGGCAGCAGCACTGAATGTATAAAAGATATTCTCTGGTTCACAAAAATAAAAATATCCTCACTCTCAGCTGTATAGGATGTCATGTAACCACAGCCACAGAAATAGAAAAGCAACAGGAGAGCTAGTAAAAGTTAATGCTTTTTCTTACTTATTTTATTGGTCTGCATCGCAGCGTATCATTATATTGAACGCTTTCAGTAATAGTAGGCTACTAAGAAAATAGCGCATCGAAAAATAAAGTCAAATAAAATAGATGTACATTGTGTCCAACAAACAAAAAACAAATCTACCAACATCTTTAAAAATGAGTTCCTACAGTTATTCTGACTTTAAAATCTGAGTTAAGAGACATAGCACAACGATTGAAAACACAGGTGATGATTTCCTCTGTTTTTCATAGGAAGCCATTGAATGTAACAATATAACACAATAATCGTGGTGATCCTGAGTTTTTGGCACATGACAATAGAAATATTTTAACAATCCCTGACAACACCCCAAGCACACGGTGTCAGAATGCTACTAAAGTAGATGTGCATGAGACTCAAAGACAATACCATTTTGTAGGATAATTTTCATGAATTAGAATCAAATAGACAGAGGAGTAAAATAGAAATTTAGGTTCAGGCCTACAATCAGATCTTCAGAGCAGAAACTTGCAGTCATCCAGAGTCCTATTAACGCAGTCAGGCTCCATGGCTATCGAGGTCCGTTTGAACAAATCCAGTGGCAGGATTAGGGCCTAAATGTGTAAAGAGAAAAAGGATGAAATCAGGTACCATAGCGCACTATTCTACAGAGACACCAGCTAGTTCCAGAAAAATAATCTGTCTACACTGTTACAAGATTTACATTTTTACCACAAAGAGCTGCAGGTACTGGAAAGGCTACAGTGATTTCTTATATCAAGAGGTTTATACAGTATTAATTGATCACAGCATATTCCCCTTCAGGCAAACACGAGTACCTGCAGTGCATTTGCTCACCTCCTGTGTGTTGCTGCTTTTTCATATTTATATATAATTTGTTGTATTATTCTAAATAAAAGAGAGTGGTCTAAAATCAATATAGGTGATATTTTTTACTTTCATCAGATCTTCATTCCTAGACATGTAGATTTTTAGTAAATGGTGGCAAAAACTAAAATGAGGTTTTCTTACCAGATTTTCAAACACTGCAAAACTGACAGAAAGTAACATTATTTCCGTAAAACATTCAACCTTGTGCCTATCTGAAGGCCGTGAGAAGTTCTAGCATGGCAGGGTGAAGTCACTTTTTAGGCTGCTGTTTCTCCCTAACATACTAATAAAAGCTGACGGCAGCATACACCTACTATCATACACAATTGCCAATGAGAAATTGTACTTTCTCAAAAAAAATTCTACTTTGTGAGAAAGTTTGCGTCCTGAAATACAGGCTTTAATACAATAGGAACGTGTGACAGCAGCAGTGAAGGTGCTCCAGGGATATCAGGTTCATGGTGGAACAAGCACATGTAGCCACGGTCTATGCTGTGGAGTATCCTCTCATGCAAACTTCAGCAGCAGCACTTATCAGCCACCCCAGGAAGGGGTCCATGCCTTCTACAGCACCTTACACGGTCATCAGTACTACCTCTTTAAGACAGGTTTTCCAGGAGTATGATAGGAGTATGATACTGTTCTTCCATTTACTATAGTAGAGTTATACCTTGCGAGATCAGCATGTAACCAGACAAATCAATACAAACACACTTTCTGTCAAAAAAAGGGTCAGGAGAATCAACTCTCTCTGATTACTTTTACTTCTCCTACTTGATGGCTTAAGATGCAACAAGATGCAATAAAGTAGTAAGTTTAAAAATTATTCCAAGTGAGGACTTGAACATCAGAAATTCATTGAAAGAGATGTTAATTTCTCTATAGCACTGATGGAGAGGTAATGACTCAAATTGTTATTATTTCTAGGTGGAAAAAAAAACCCACTGTATACAACATTTTCTATTCACTATGCCCACAGACATTTGCTGAGTGAGATGTGACACTGACTTCACTTGGACTACTTACATATGAGGAAACTCATAGAATCATAGAATCATTCAGGTTGGAAAAGGCCCTTGGGATCATCGAGTCCAACCATCAGACCTACTCTACAAATTCCTCCCCTACACCATATCCCCCAACACCACATCTAATCAACTCGTAAACCCATTCAGGGATGGGGACTCAACCACCTCCCTGGGCAGCCTATTCCAGTGTCTGACCACCCTTTCTGTGAAAAATTCTTTCCTAATAGGTAAGCAAGACAGATGCAGATGCGATTTCCAAAATGTGTAGAAGAAGGTAAAGATTTCATCATCTTAGTGTTGGTGTTAGCCCAGGATAGATATAAAAATCTTTATTTACATTTTAATGTTGAATTCCCACTTGCATACCATATGCATGTCAGCAACTGGTACATGACCAAGAACCTGTAACACCACACTTAGAATACAGGGTCATATTTGGATTATTTTATCCAAGAGGTTTCACACTAAAGCCTTGCTGTCACTCAATAAGCTCCTCAGGATGGGGGCAGAAAGCACAGCTCAGCGGGGCTCTGCCTCACTGGGTGCAGAGGGAGGTCCCAGGGGCACCAGAGGGATGCCTGACCTCCTGCCTTGTCTCTCCCCTCTGAGCATCCAGGTACTGGGATCCCACAGACACACTGTAGTTTTCACCCCCTGATGTCTGCCATGCCATGAAGCATACTTGCTCACAAATTTACAAATTTTTAGCAAGCAAAAGGTCATTTACTGCCTTACCTGCCTATCACTGCTCTTTCTCTGAATAACCTGAAACTATTGAAGGGTATTTGTATCAAATTCCTTTCCAAAGAGTTATATTTCTGAGTAAAGGCAATTTTAAATTTTTTCTTCCCCAAGCATCCTATAGACTTTAATATTTTAATCTGGACATCTACTAGAGACAATCTTTCTTCTTCCTCTTACAAAAATGCATTAGCAGTTTATATTTCCACACCTGGCAGAAATATATCTATTATAAAAATAACAAGAAAGAAAATAAAAAGCTGATTATTTGTTGGTTTTTTTTTTTTTTCCTTTGGGTTATGCCTCTCTGATACTCAAGTTGCCTCACCTCTGATTTAAGTTAGAAAAGCCTAGAAACAATTGTAATTCACACCTGTTTGCTACCATGCCCATATAACTGTCCACCAATGGAAAAACAAGCCAAGAGCGGATGTTATTTCTTCAGCCCTTTCTCCGGTCCCCCTTCTCAACCTGTGAGTTCTGGGACGTGCTGAAGCAGGAAGGAAAGGATGACTGTGGCTGGTACGGGACCTGGCTATAAAAGTCTCAAGCAAACTGAAAGCTTCCTCCTGCTGGGGAGAGTTCTTACACACCAGGCAGGACCAGAGTAAGGAACTGAATCAATTATATTACTGAAATACTACGGAGCATAGTTATTACAGGACTTGACACAATATTTTAATTGTAAAGAAATTACTGTACCTGGTGCTCATTATTACTATAAGCCAAATAAAAAGATCAGTGCCTTCCCAACAACTGCAAAACTTACCTTTTCATGCTGGCCACCCCCTTGGGACATTGCAAATCAAACTGAACAGATCAAACAAACAGATCAAACCGAACTGAGCGTCCGGTCCTTGGAGGCAGATGGGGAAATATTCTAAACAGTATTACATAGGAAGCAATTGTAGGAGTGAAAAACTCAAAATAATAAACAATACAATTATATATGAGGACAGATCTTTAAAAGTTTTCATGCGAATGACTGAATTGCTAGTGTCACATACAGAGCTGCACCACCATCCTGTCTATCGCTCAAACGCATAACTCTAGTATTACCTTAGAACCCAAACTATCAATATGAATCTTGGGATTTGGAGTAAATTTGCAGATGCTTTCAGTGCAATATTTCTGAGATGGTATTTTTCTTAATTCTTCCAATGAGCTGAAGCATTCAATCCAGTTATCATCATCACATTTTGATTCAGCAACGTTTTTCTCTCTGCTTTTAAGAAACACAGCTTGACTTCACTCACGTTCATTAAAAAACTGATGCAAAGACCTTTTTGTGAGTCGGTCACTTGGAGAACGTATCACTGTCTCTACAGCTCTCCCTGACTTCTCTAATATCTGTTACTTGTCTTCACTTTCAAGGCCCTTCCTCGCTTATGACCACAGCACCTATTGTTCTGTTCCTTAATCACCGTGAGGAAGCCAGCTGTGGTTTGCTCACATCTGAAGCTGGGCCAACTTTTATGAAACATTAAGCTGCAAAGACCTTTAGCTCATACCATCCAACTTGTTTATGTTTGGCTAAAACACTTAGAAAAACCCACACTTTTTACTGAAAAAAAAAAAAATTAATTTTGGAGATGCTTCCTGTATCTCTTCCCTTCATGTCTCCCACCTGTCATTCAGTGTCAGGAGTCCAGCTTCCAGCTCCTCACTCACCCACATCATATTTTCAAACAAACTTCTTACACCTTCTCCTGTCTTACACTTTAGGGAAACTCCCTTAAATATTTGAAAGCATACTTTATTGCTCTCCTTCAAAGACTTCTCTGAAATTCAGTTTTCTAAGATGCTACAGCCCCTGTGAGCAAAATGTGTGACAAGGAGGTATATACACACC
Organism: Nycticryphes semicollaris; assembly: GCA_013400055.1. Lineage (NCBI taxonomy): Eukaryota > Metazoa > Chordata > Aves > Charadriiformes > Rostratulidae > Nycticryphes > Nycticryphes semicollaris. The sequence goes on from VXBJ01002919.1 coordinate 288,260, forward strand.
ACCTAATTTTAAGTGTCTGAAGTAGGCAAGTGTGGGTTGTGGGAGACGGATCCTCCTATACAGTAAATTGAGAAAGGCTCCTGTTGAGAGTTATTTTGATGAAGGAACTCCTAAAGTATTCCAAACTGTCCTCTGAAGGAGTCCCTGGATAAGCTGTGGAAATGGCCTGGGGAGATCAGACTTTCGATTTAGGTACGCAGATTGGATGCCTGAAGTGTGAATGTTGCCCCTCAATTCCTACTATTTCCCTTCTCATCTGTATATATTTTCTCTTTTCAACTCTATTTATATTTACATTGCAAACATTTAGAATTGCAGTTAATCTTTTCAGCTCGTGTTTGTGTGGTGCCTTGCATTCAATGTCCAAATAACACTATTTTAAAATAATGCATCCCAGGCCAATGGCATCCTGGGGTGCATCAAGAAGAGTAGGACCAGCAGGTCGAGGGAGGTCGTCCTGCCGCTCTGCCCTGGTGAGGCCCCATCTGGAGCACTGTGTCCAGTTCTGGGCTCCCCAGTTCAGGAAGGACAGGGAACTGCTGGAGAGGGTACAGAAGAGGACCACCAAGGTGATTAGGGGCCTAGAACATCTCTCTTATGAGGAAAGGCTGCAGGATTTGGGCCTTTTTAGTCTGGAGAAGGCTGAGGGGGAATCTGATCAACCCCTATAAATACTTAAAGGGTGGATGTCAACAGGATGGGGCCAGTCTTTTTCCACTGGTGGCCAGTGAGAGGACAAGAGGAAACGGGCACAAAACTTGTGCATACGAAGTTCCTTCTAAACCTGAGGAGGAACTTCTTTGCTTTGCGGATGGCAGAGCCCTGGAACAAGCTGCCCAGAGAGGTGGTGGAGTCTCCATCTCTGGAGACATTCAAAACCCATCTGGACAAGTTCCTGTGTAACCTGCTCTAGGAGAACCTGCTTTGTCAGGGGGGCTGGACTAGATGATCTCCAGAGGTCCCTTCCAAGCCCATGTCATTCTGTGATTCTGTGAATGCAAAAACAGTCTGACAATGCCATACAGTATTTAATAAACAGTACCTGATCACGTAATTATCACAGAATTATGCACACACAGCAGGTAGAAGATCCACAGCCATACAGCAACTTAAACCTTGTTATTTTCTCAATTCCTTAATGCTATAACAAAGACCTGGAATGTGTTCATGGCTGACACCAGCTGGTTTCCTTCCCAATATGAATGATGGGCAAATCCTCAAGACAATTCACCACAGCAAGAGAGAAGAGAGAATAAGAGTGATGGGAAGGTATACGTGGATCCAGGATGAATAGAGTTTTTGTCAGAGGAGGCAGACTAGGGGTAACAAACCATGGAAACCCTTGTCATGTGTGACCAATGTCATAAGCTATCTTCTGAAACAATCGATGAGCAAATGGTAAAATATAGGACTCGGAAGGCAAAAGTAAGAAATATAAGAAGCCCCTTCACATATGCAATGAGTTCATGCCCCAAAAAGCACGTTTCTCCTTAAACTTATTGGACTTGAAACATACCTCATTAAAAGGGAGATTTCAGTAACATGAAGAAGGTTCCTGAAGCCCAAAATGAAACAGCAAAACCCCTCAGACTATTTTACATGCTAAGAAAACCTCTGAGTCTCCAAAAACATGCTTATTGCTGGGGAAAAAAATACTATAAAACATTATGAAGAAACAATGAGCTTCAAGAAGTTATTAGAATCAAATAGGAGTCTCACACAAATTTGGAAATCTAATCCTAGTACAAACAATAAGCAAAAGTCATACCAGGCATCATGTACAAAAGAAACAGAACAACTGCTGCTGATGATAATCTAGTTCTTGCTCCGGATCTATTCATCCAGATAACAGAAAATAAGTCATTTCAAAGCACAAAAAAATAGAAGAATTTTTCCTGAAGCAAGCACACAAAAAACCCTACTACACAGACAGTCATAGATCAAAACCTGATGAGAATAAACAAGGCAAAATATTGGATTAAATGATTGATTTAATTATAATAAATTTCATTGATGGCAAGGAGTTAACTTCTAAGTGTCCCAAAAGAATGGATTTGTTCCTGTGTTGTGGTATAGTTGTTAATCATCCAGAAACTAGAGTGAGTGAGTACCATGGCATAAAATCCACTTATTTAGGTTACTTGGAATCATGGAAAACCGTTATTCTAACCAAAATGATGTGGAACCCAAAACCACAAATCAAGTTTAATGATAGACAACAAACACAAGTGAAAATGAGGTTTCAAATTAAAGGTGCAACTGTAGGGAACTTGGCATACTAAAACTCAATGTTAGGCAAGGGGAAGGTGAATTACCTATAAAATGTCCAGATAAATTGTGTTACCCACTGACATTTATGCCCCCATTCTTCTCCATTCTCCACGCACACTCTTATGCTCACTTACTCACAAGCACCAAGACTGATCTGTCCAAAATTGTGTGCAAAACAAAGGACAAAGGCCATTGGCTATTAAGTCCTCACCCTATCGCAGTATTTGTTCTTAATTAGCAATAAAAACATACAGTTTTGAGCAGATCCTTTAGGATATCCTTCAGGAATCATCAGCTGTGACAAGACAGTCCTTTGCCTCAGGATCTTGCTTACCTTGCCTTCCATAAATCTCAGGCCATATTACTGCCCATTCTCTTGTTTTCCTCCTTTGGAACATAGGTCTGAAACGTATGCCCACAGCCTCCTCTGCTCAGCTAACAGGAAAAAGAACAGTGTTTGTGATATACTACAACCTTGTTGCCATCCTCCTGCTGTTAGGATGCGAGATCTTCCGTGTGCTGCAGCACACGGATCCTGCTGGGAATGGTGTCCTGGAAACGGTGTCCTTCGTTATCAGTACAGGCCATTTCTTTAACTCTTTGATTCATGCTTTCTCCTTATGCTTACACACAGATTTCCATCCATCCTGCATTCGTACCAATCTTAATACTTCTATTACAACTCTCTGCATAGTTTCGCACTAGCTAAACTGATCTGATGCAGATTGCTGCAGAAAGGGTATGTTCCATACTTCCCTCCTCCTTCCTTTCCCATGTGCTCCGCTACTGTCCTTGCAGCAACAGCAGCAGCTATCGCTGGTAAGCTGCTCCAGGACCAAACCAGGAGAAAAATCAAGCCTTTACTGGTAAGACTAGGATTGCTGTTTCAACGATGCAGCTCCATGAATGGATCACCGGGGCAGAACACCACTCAGCATCAGGTGCAAGGGTAGGACTGCCTCTGTTTAATGGAAGTTGTTCATTAGGTCAGTTACGCTGCAATGGGAAAGAACACCAGATGCCTTGGCCTCAGGGAGGAACTAGGGCACCTCTTCAGCAGTTTAGTGAAAATCTCTTCTCAATATGCTGCTACTCTCAGAACAAAAAAAAACCCAACAAACAAACAAACAAAAAGAACCCAACCCCAAAACCCCAGGCTGCTTAAACAATGGAAGAAAATTAGAAGAAAGCCAGTGTAACAGGATTATAAAAATCAATGCTGTGACCTTACCAGAAAAAAAGGTACAGGACACCCCCTTCTCCAAAAGGATACTAAAGAATGGAAGAGACCCTTGATGTCAACAATGATAAACATTGAAAGATATTATATGAAGAGAAACTGGCAAGTTTAAAATCAAGAATGTTATGACTGAACATATAAAATAATATATGTTCTGCTCAGACACTTCTACGCTTACTAGCTTATAAGAAAAAATACACAGAAATGTGCACGGGGGGGAAGATTCAAAAAAAATCACAAGAAATGTTTTTCACAACATGTAATTTATTCATATTGATTATCAAGGAAATTCAGTTATTAATGTAAATAAAATGCCCCTATCATAGAATCATTCAGGTTGGAAGAGACCCTTGGGATCATCAAGTCCAACCATCAGCCCTACTCTACAAAAGAAATCAGGAAGAAACTTATTTAGAGCTAACGTCAACTGAAGCATCAGGATGTATTTACTAGTGAAACAACAAACTGGATTATGGTTTAAACCAATTGGTAAGTCCTATATAAAAATATCAATCAAAAAAAGGAGTAGTGACTTGATTTCATTATTGAACTTCTACTCACAATCGCACACCAGCTTCTCCTACACTTTGCATTAAATGTTATTAATAGCTCATTAACAACAGTATAGTGATAGTTAAAAAAATTTTGAAACAACTGAAGATTGGACACTTTAGTTCTTATGTAAGCAATAAAGGCAAATACATGAAAAATTAAAATCAGCATTTTCTCCATTACTGCAAGGTCTACCGAAGATGTATTTTTCCTGATTTCCAATCACAGCCAGTTTTTCAGAAGTTTGTCTATTTTTCAAAGACCTGAAACTGAACATTTTCCCCTTATAATTTTTAAAAGGATTATTTTTAACAAGGATTCTCATTGCAGATCCTGCTAAAAAGCGCCCAAAAAGCGATTAACTTACTGATCACCCACAAACGAACGAGCTAGAAATAGTCTAAGCACTAATTCCTTAGTATGCCACTACTATACTGCTTGGTTTTCTTGATTAGATCATCCTGTGCTAGTTTGAAACACATATTTTCACAGCACGTACTAGAAAACACATTACCCCATTGTATTAGTCATTACAAAGACATACAGGAAATTGTAATTCTTTCTCAAAGAGCAAAAATTCTTCATTTTATAAATACAGGCAAGGAAAAAAATATTAAAGACAGCATAATGATGGGGCTTTACATATTTCGTTTGAGTTTTTTCCACTGTGTCTAGGAAGGTAAAGAGAATATAACATTGGGAGTGGGGGATAGCGGGGAGAACAGGAAGGAGAAGCTGCCAGCACTGCCAAGGCAAGGATGGGACTTCATGGCTGGGTCAGGTAAACAGGGCAGGAAGAAATGCCTGAACCAATATGCAGTACAATAGAGGGTATGAATGAAGACTCAAAAGGTCAATAATATAGACAGCATAAAGACCCAGAAAGATCGCCTGAAAACTCTTGCCTGGACAGAGAGAATGCAGCTTGTACCAGAAAAAGAGAAACTGAGAAATTTCTACAGCTACATAAACTTTGGGCAGTGACACTTGAATGTAGGCAAGGGTATCGGTTCTGTTGGAGAAGAGAGTTTCTGTCAATGCACAGCCGTGGGTCTAGAAGACCTTACTGCCCACAATGACAGAAAAGCTGTCTGGCATAAAAGCAAGCCAACAGGGTGCAGAAAAGCAATAGACAATTTCTGAACCCAAAAGGCAACATACCTTCTATCTACCTTCTGAAAGACGCAGACCATTCACCACCAGGAAATCAGAACATAAAATTTATTTCCTTGTTTAACTTACTCTCTTTTGCAGACAGCACGGGCAGTGAATTTGCAAGCAGAAGAATTGCCACTTGCCAGATTTACCTTTTATTGCCACAGCTTTTGCCTGACATCATTTTAGTACCACATCCCATTGACAAATATCATTCACTTTCTAAAATACAAGCACACAGTATATGCTTGAAAATATGTACTGAATATGTACCTAGCTTGAAATACACTTCACTATAAATTTACCAGCAAAGTTGCCCCATGCACTTTTTTCTTTTTTTTAGTAAGGGGTGGGCAATTGCAATTAACTAAGCTCATTGAGGAGGAAGGTGTAAACTAATGTTGTTTAGATATGAAGGATTTTCTTGTTAAAGACATTCCCTTGCTCATTGCAATAGTATGAAAGCTGCTTTTTTGGCAATAAAAGTTTTTGGACTGAAACAGACATTTCTGAACTTCTTGTTGATTAATGTACAGTTTAAGAGAGCCATTACTTTGTGACAGGCACTATAGAAGCCAAGTGTCAGATAATGTATCAGCTTCTGCTCCACTTTAATTCTAATTTAATGATCAGAACTCTTTTATTCTTAATGCCTTGTTTTAAATATTAAACTACAAAGAATTGAGCAGGATACATAGCCGGTACTGTAAGAGCAAAACACCTGTCTTACAGTGTGAGTATCACGCAGGCATTAACAAAGGTGTATTAACCAAAGCATATTTTTAAACTCCCAACATTTGCCACAATCCACTGTATATCCATTAAAGGAAGATCTAAGTTTACATTCCATATGCACAAAAGAAAACTGACATAAACAAAGCAATAAAATTACTTCAACTCACTTGGTAAACTTTTGATTGCGCTTATCATTTGGTCTGTATGTCGTGCAAATTATTTTCCTAAAATGCACAAAATATTTCCTGCCATTTTAAATGCTTTTGTCTAGAACTATTGACGCATCTTTTCCTAAGGTACGCAACAGCTCCAGGCAGCAGTGTACTTCCACTCTAGTTACAGTGCAGAATCACGTGTGAAGGCATGTTCCCAACACCAAACGATTCACAGCACACTCTCATCTGCGTTAGAAAAAACGTACTACTCAACTATGACACTAGGAGAAATCTTAGGGTAATACAAGGGCGTCCCAAACACAAGCCTATTTGTTGAAAGCACAGTCCAGATACACAGCAAAAAGAGAGCTCTAGACAGCTAGAGCGGACTGCGCCACGGGGAGAGGCTACCCCAGCAGCAGGCAGCGCGGAAAGCCACGGCAGCACCACCGAGCCTGCCGGCCAGGGGGGCACAGAGGGGCCGCGGGCGCGGAGGCGAGGAGCCAGCGGCGCACAAGACTTGCGGCGGCCACCAAGGTCACGCCGGCCGCGGCGTGGCGAGGCCCCACGCGGCGGGAGGGCGGGAGCGGGCGGCCATGAGCGCGCGCGGCGCAGCGGGCAGCCAATGGGGAGCGTCGGCACCGCCCGCCCCGCGGGCAGCAGCTGGCGCGCCCGGCCAAGGTCCAGCTGCGGCCCCGGCCGGCTCCCGGCGGCTGAGGCTGCCCCAGGGCCGGGCGGGGAGCGGAGGAGCCTCCAGGGTCCTAGTGCCGCCGAGGCCGGGCAGGGACCTCTCGCCGCCCGCCCCGTCGCGCTGGCCGGGAGTCACTCGGGCGCTGCCCTGGTCATCCTCACGGAGACCATCTTCTGATGGAGTTGCCAGCTGGCCCAAGGCAAAGTTTGGCTTGAGTGATGGAAGAACCTAAGAAACTGCTAAGGCCGCCTGAACGTGCGTTGGGTGACTAGCAGAGCTGTGCGCGCTGCCCCCGGTGAAACCACCGCCCCGGGAGAAAAGGAGTGAAGGATTCGACAGGAAAAGGGAAAGGTCAGTACCTTCCGGACCCGGCATCAAACCTCTCTGTGCTTACGAGAAACTCTCATTAGATCCTCAGAACTCAGCTGTGCATCTTTAGCACGCAGAACAGGAAAGGAAAAATGGCTCGGAAACAGGTGGGAAAGTGAGAGCGGGACTAAAACTGTGCATGCTGTAGTACACTAGTTCCATTCCAGGATCTCTCCTGGCAAAGGCAGGAAGGATCTTGACAAGCCAAAGACTGAGAAACACAGAAAAACGCAGGAAGAACAGCCGGGGTGAGGCAGCTTTTACACCTGTAGATGTGGAATATACCAGCAAGCCCAGTTCCTGCCCTTCTGTTGCTACTTAGGTTTATTGAAAGAGACCACAGCCCTACAGGAGGCAGAGATACAGCCCTCTGCATCTACACCCCACTCTTTCAGACACATCACCCTGGCCAGAGTGGCCATTTCTGATGTATTTTCATTTTGCTACCTCCTTCCTCTCCTTGCCTATACTTCAATACCACTTGAAGACCAAGCAGTAGAACTCTGTAATACTTTTACAGCTTCTACATTCTTTTAGAGAAATATCCTTAAGTGACCTGAGATGACCTGGTCTGAGGTGCTAGAAATAGAAACAGGATTGAAACCGCTACTTTATTGCCTTGAAGTGTTTCCTATGGAAATTGGGATCAATTTTATTAAGTCTTCATTAATGTGTCCACAGTCCTCCAGCCCAAACCAGACAAGGGATGGACAGACAAGTTCCACATCGGTGGAAATAGAGTTAGGTGACATCGACAGCCTCCTCCTGAGAAGGAATAGGGACACAGACAGAAAAACCACCAGAGAGTGTACAGCCACAAGTAGAGTTAAGTGAAAAATTTACGGGAAGAACACTTTTTAATACAAGCATAATATAAACATATTTGTTCCCTTTGGGATAAAATCCTTCACTACATACTATGGATGGTAGAGCAGGACTGTTATTTAAAAGCCAAAGTACCTGGCTCACGCTAGATCTATTCTGTCGCAGCCATCTGTCTTATTCCTAACAAAACCACAGGTCTGCCATCTAGAGAACAAAATTTCTGGGGCTATAAACATATTTTCAATACGCAAATGAACGCAGGCTTAGAGTTACTACTACTATGTACCACATGAAAAAACCCAGACACCCTAAAGAGTCAAAAAAATACCTGAAAATTTTTACTTGACATCCTGTTCAAAACCCTTCCTTTCATCTTGCTGCAGTGAGCGCACGTCTGTCTCCATATTACAGATACTATGTAGGACTAGAACCCCAGGACAGTTTTAGACCTGCTTCTCGCAGTGCTCCAAGTGATAATTTTTGTTGTCAATACAGAAATCTGGGTTGTCTTTCACATTTTTATTGAACAAGGAAAAATTAAATTTGTAAGAAAGCCAAAATTCAAGGAGAGGTTAAGATAACCAGAAACCAACTGGTTCAATCTAATTAGTGTTTTCACAATATGGAGAACATTGGATCTGCGCTATCTACTTCCCAAATAAAAGCATTTCTGAATCTAAATTGTTTAAAAAAAAAAAAGCAAGCACAGGTGGCAATGCAAAGCAGATACTTCTATAGTCTCTAATCAAAATAAAATCACTGTTTCTCAGTTCCAGCTTACGCTCACGAGACAGATGTAGCCTACAAGCTCAACAAATCAACAGTGTGAAAAAGAGCAATCAGATGTGGTAAAACACAGCTTTTTGAAAGAAAGTACATTGAGTTAGTAATTGATAGCACACATGTCAAATGTGCATAAAACTTCTAAAGGATTCAAACGGGGATGAGCATCTTCCACATATTTATATGTAATAGCATCAAGTTTCACTGCGGGCTGCAATATTGAGGGCATGCCTTTAGGCTGGTGTGTTCATTTAACACATGAGTCAGTCAGTGTGGAAACAACATAACAGAAATAATGAATTGTGAAAGAACTGTAACAGTTTCCCCTTCGGGCTTCCACCTACTAAAGTGTCACAAATAAAATTAATATCATAAAAATGATAGAGCAAAAGAGGAATTAAACACTAAGTGACAGTCAACTCTTTTACAAGTCAATCACTTGTTTTAACCATTTTTATTTGAAACAATACTAGTCAGTACAGTCACCTTAAGAAAGAGCAATAGAAAGAAGACACTCCAGCCTTGATTTTTATAACTACTGCAACTACAGATAAGATACCTCTACCACATAGAAATTCCAAATGAGGTTTTTCTTGAATAATATCCTTCAAAATTTGAGAGCGTTTAAAACTAAGAGGAGCCCACCTTCCCCCAAAAGCTGGTTTAAAATATAAACAGGTCAAATAAATAACCAAACACTTACCGTGCAATGAACCGGAGGGAAAGATTAGCCTGGCAAAGAAAAAAGATCTTGTGAGCAGCTGAACTTCCTCATCCCAAGTTGCTACAATAGCTGACAGCAGTTCACAGCAGTTTAAAAAACTACTTATATCTAAGCTTAAAGTCACATATCTAGCATGCATACTTCCCTTGTGCAGCTAGAGGAACCTAATATGGCCTTACATCACAGTTGCTGATTTGTGTTTTGTATTTTGGCACTGGAACGAGCACATAACACTTTAAGGGCCAGATTTTCTCTCCCACCCACCTAGAAAGTAAAAATGAAAAGCTGAGTCTTGCGGAAAGGGATATTAAATAGAAGTCACTATTAGTCACTTCCATACGAATAAAATTTCACATGAGGAGACTGCTTGTATTCATCTTTTCAGAAACTGCCTTAAAACAGGTCTAACTCGCACACTTATACCAGGTCTTTGGAATCTGGCCACAAATCTCTCAGAAGTTTATCTACCTACCAGACATTCTGTGTACCTCCCCTGCCTGTATCTTAGCATAGATACTTTGTTTTAATTAATGCTGCCTTAGGTACCTGTTAAGTTATGGCACAGTATATATGTCTATACTGTGCAACTGAATAGAGTACACAACAGCCTGGTTGTGTCAGCCAGGCTGGTACTCCTCCCTGCCCAGGACACACTGCAGTTTTGTTGTCAATGCCCACCGGAGGTATCTCTATTAGTGCAATGATGCATCTGAACTCCTTATCCTTGCCCCTCCACGAGGCTGAGGCCTCTGAAAGGCACACAGTGGGCCAAATGCTGTTATCACTCACAGACGTTAACCATCATCCCTCTGACCAACACTGAACATCCGATTAATGCCTAATCTGCTTCTGAATCACCTCCTGAGCCACCACAGCGTGGCATGAGAAAATCAGGAGTTCTTGAGGTCTGTCAAAACCCTAATTTCACTGGAAGTGGCATGCTGCTGGAACGGCTCCCTAGTACATCAGAAGAATGCTTTGTCTTTGTGCTGCTCCTTACTACGTAGTGTATGCATACCCAGGACCTCAAAATATATTTAAGAACTGCCAGCTGTTATCAGAACAGGTCCCACTGCAATACCAACCAATTCAAAGAATAGGAAAAAAAGACAAAGGCACAAATTCTTCGTGAATTTTGAGATACCAGTATATACATGGATAATACTATAACTGGTTTTGGTAAAACCACGAATTTTTGCTTAAGGAATTGTTGGCCTAAGCTATTTCAAAGACTAAATTAAAAGGAACCAGTTCTACTATAGTATAGTTAGAGGAAAGCTTCCAGTGGTGTTTCTACTTGCAATTTCTAATTGTGTACATTATTTACATAGCATGAAACATCCAACAAAATGGTACCAGTATAGCAGCTTAGCATGCTGCTGTTATACATTTTTATAGCCTATACAAGGATTAAAAGTTTCCAGCTATGATTAGTTTGTTAATAATTACATAAGTGTTTAATATCTCCTGCAAAGATGGATGCAATGCCTGTTAGAACAGTTACATGTGTAGTGGTGAAATATGCCACCAAAGGTTAGTTATAACGTACTCTTGTGTATGCTCTGAGTGGAAAAAAAAAAAAGCTGTATTTTTTTAAATGACAGTTCAAAAATATTCATTTCTAAATATTCAGGGAAACAGGCACAGAGTGAGCCACAAATGGCCATTAACTACTTCTCTAAAATAACTTTTCTGAAAAGATACTTTAACTGGTTTTATGTGCAAGAAGTCACTGCTAAGTAAACTGAAGTTGTGCATTGTTTCAGAATTTAAGATACTGCACAATATAGATTGATACTTTTCACATTTTAGAAGAAATTTTCATTAGACAATCAGACAAATTGTCAGAGGTGCAGAAGCACATTTTACTCAGAACTACGATGTACTTTTTAATAAATTACATGTAAATTCTTACCAGAATGCCACTACTTTGGAAGATAAGATACCATATCCATTATTATCCTTAAGACATCCATCCATATCCATCCTGAATACCTTGCTTTGCACTCAAGCTTCGGAATGTATTCCTGAACAAGCAACCCACACCTACCAAAACGGTTTCTAGAAAGCAAATTTAAAAGCTGTAAAACATGGAAAACAAACGAACAATTTGCAAACCACTGCAAGTGCAATGCAAATATAGTCAATATAAAATTCATTCTGAATTTTTCATCATATTATGCTGGACTGTCATATAACTACAGTTACAACATTGTACTTGCAAATGACTAGTTCACCTACAGAAAAATTGCAAGGGAAAAGTTCCTCTTATCCTGTTAAATCTCATATACCTCATCTTATTAAAGGTAGTCATTTGCCTAGAAGTGATTTGTTATAAAGATGCAGGAATATTATTCTTAATCTTATCTAAGGTCTTCTAAGGACCAATGAAAACTGAAGTTCCATTATGCTGGACAGCGCATAAACACAGACCAGTAAGAGGTCCCCGATTATATAAAAGCCAAAAGTCTAAACAGATAAGACTGATAAGGGAGAAGTTCACAAACAGCATGACGGTAGTAAATGTAACAGTAGTTCTATTTTGCGGGTGGCTTTTGCTTGCAAAGAAAACGGAAGGAGATACAGGGTAAGAAGGGCAGGCTGGGGCGGGGGGAAAGCCTATGAAGTAAGCAGGACTGAAGCAGAAGAGATAGGAAGGACCGAAGGAGAGTGCAACAAACAGTCAATGAACACAGGACAGAGAACAGCTAATTAAAGCTAGTGTGTGTTCTCTGAATGGTCAAAGGTCCCTGGGCTTTTGGCTCTTTCTGTTCCTGCTAGTTACTCTCTGACTAGGTCCTTTCTTTACTGCTCCCAACCTTAGAGCAGAAGGGTTATACTTATTTTCAGACTTTTCCCCACCATGACTCTCTCCTCACCTTTTAATATGGGACAAAGATCTCTCCCTCACCTGTAGCTTTAAAACAGGAACCATCTGAATCTGCTCCTCATTATCATTATAGAATGAGGACGTGCAGTTCATCCTTATTTGCAAGTGATTAAAGTTCTGATATTCTGACTTCAACTTTCGTAATTCTCCCTCAGATAATACATACTGGACAAAATTCATTTACGCAGCAGAAAAGTGAGGCAAGACGCTGATCTACAAAACAGCAGTAGAGAGTTTGGTCAGAGTGTGTAAAACATTGTGTTCCATACTGTACAAAAGAGAGTTAAACTAAGATTCTGTGAGGGAAAGCTGTTCTACAGGCTTTGGTGCACACAGGCTGATGGAAATATTCTGTTCATGGTAAACTGTACTTGATCTAGTATTGACCGAATAGATGAGGTTTGTATCAGAAAGGAAGATGCATTTTTATTGTCAAAACACTTGTTTATATCCTCTATGATATATGGAGATAAGTCCATGTAAAGGGCAAGTTTGCCCACAAAGGCAAGTTGAACTTACGAAACTGGTGTAACTTTTAGGAGGCTCTATGGATAAGGGCAAATAAACTCGAATGAAGTCACTTTCTTCTGGTAGAAGGTCTCCAATAGGAATAGTTTATGCAGACATAACAACTGCAATGTAATTACAACACTTTCTGGAATTGGGCCAGCCCTCCTAAGTTGTTTCCTTCTATGCATAAATAAGCTACCAACATATACAGTTTTATACTGATACAGCTTTATTCACACTATGGGGAAAGATGGCTGATACTTTAATTATGCCAGTACAGATAAAGCAGCAAAACGTCTGATAGAGAACTTAGAGTTTGAGATATAGTCCATTTACCCATTGCACGATAGTGGCAATATTCCTAGTGCAGGCAAGCCTTTTGAGTACTAACTCTTAACTTAAAAAATAATCCCTTCTGTGTAATTCCCAGAACATCATCAGGCTTTGATATGTTAATAGAATTACTAGAGACAAACCAGACTTTGAATTTCTGCCAGATTCTGTCAGGAGTTCAGCTGACAAGAGTTTTCTGTGTGACACTCAGGTGTCACTTTTCTTTTCATAATACCTTTTCTTTTAAAAATAACTTCCTTCAGCAACAATCCTGTGATAATTTTGAATCTTGGTAAAAACATTGGTAGAAACAAAGTGTGTGTTTTGGCTTGAAAAATACACATAAAAGCAATTACTCCTCCTCAGCCAGACTACAGTTTAGGAAATTCTCTCTGACTTGCCATTGACAATAACAGGCAAGTAGTTATCCAACAAAATCCCTTTAGTTCAGCTGCGTGACAGTACTTCCACCACCACCTATACTTTATTTGGTTATTTGAAACAGCATCTGCAAATTCAGACTGCACTGTTAAAAAACACAACCTTTTTTACTTCTAAAGGAACAATCTGTAGTTACTTCCCCAAATATTCCTTAAAGGAGAAAAGAGCCAAAAAAACCCCTCCAAACCAAAAAGGTTTAACTAGTATGTTCCTCTTAGGACACTACGAGTGGTATCTCCCAGACAACTGAGTTGAGACATCAGAATCACCTGATAAAACAGGAATGCATTTTCCTCCTTACTTATGACTTGTTTTACAGTAGCTTCCAAAACAGACTCAAGATAAAAGCACATAGGCAGGACAGAAATTCAGTAATTCATGTAAGCTTAAATTACACTGTGCAAGTCTAGCAAATGTACCAATTATGTTTCTGTAAACTAGAAAAACTATATGAAACATAGGCCCGCTTTTCTCTCCCTATCTCTCTCCCCTGCAAATAATACCCCTACTCCCAGAAATCTTTGCATAAATAACTACAGTAGTAACTTGCTTATCAATAGTGAACTGTATGCATTTCATTCAGTATTGACTGTAACCTAACTAGCGAATATAAAGTACTGATAAGTATATAAGTTATTTTTTTAAAAAAGGAAAATATCTATTTGTAATAACTTGTTCTAATCTTAGGGATGCATCTGTGTTGCAAGCTGAGGTACTTAAATTTGGGGGTTTTGTTTGCTAGTTGGTCAGCCTCAGTAAGAACAAAACCAATGAAATAAAAATCAGTACAATTCTTGTAATAGTAGCATCTTGTCATAAATACAAGTGCATACTTACACAGAAAATCACGTCAAGCAAACATGACACCTCTGTATAGAAAGATTATCTCATTACAAATAGAGCACTTTAAGGACCTGCCAGTAAATGTACTCTATAGTATATAGGAATTGTATTTCTCGATGCTATGAAATTTAAGAAAGTAACTTCAACTAAAATATTTTTACTCACAGAAGGCACCTTGAGTGATGCAATACTGTAAGCTATTACTTTTAAATCAGCTTCCCTGCTTATTTTGACACATGCAGAATTTTTTAACAATGGGCTAATTTTTCCAGTAGTCAGAAGAAAAAACAAGGAAAATATTTTTCCTCCCTATAGATTCCTAAGCTTTTTCCCCCCTAACTGCTCAACCAAGATTCTGTTTCCAGTCCTCACAGGTCCTTATTACTAAGGTGAGATTAATCTTTGAGATCTTTATATATCTATCTATATATATATAGTATATACGTATATTCTGCTAAGCAAAACACTGCTAGGAAATTCATATAGCACTTGCCTTTGGCCCAAGGTTGTGCCCCTAGGGATGCAAAATTCTATTCATTACCCTTTGTTCTGTGAAGGACATTCAGGTAAACAGCGTTGGAAGTTGGAAACATAAATTACTAATGTTTCTAGGATTCAATAGTCCAGTAGGAAGTTAGTCCACAGCAAGTTGCAACGAAAGCCACTGCCTCTAAAAATGGAGGAGAGAAAAAGCAGTAGCAGAAATAGGTCAGACTCTAAAGTAAACACCGTTACTTGGTGCTTAGAAGGCGGCGGCTGTGCCAAGACAGACACTGCTTATATGCTTAACAGTCATGATCATATTCATCAATGAGCTAGAAAGTAAATCAATTTCGGAAGCAGCCATGAAAACAACTGGTAGAACTTCACAAAAAGATACGCCTCCAAACATGGTCTTTAACTAAACCAAAGCAGAGGGCACTTCGTCCATCTACAAACCTAAATATTTTCCCCCTTAATTTAAGAGTATCTTCAAGTGAACCACTTGTCCTTTTGAAGTATCTGGAGTCCCAAAGCCAGGTCTCTAAATGACTGCTGTATTCTGAGTACCACATAAAATGAAATTGAAGTCACTGGCTCTCCCTCTCTGATGTGCTGATTAGAGTCCTCCTTTGATACCAAGTGCAGTATTTATATCCTGCAAGATGGTATTCCATAACTTGGACCATAGCTCCAGAAAATGTATGCTTTTCCTGAGCCAGAAAATGCTTCTCTCTTGTTCTTTCCTTTTGCTGTGCTGCAGCCTCTACTACCTTTGGAAGAGATGTGTCATTTCAGACTGTTCTGGCCATTGGGTGTTGTTAAACAAGCAACCAGGAAGCTGTACTGCCTCACATACACAAGTACCCCTTCCACAGCAGGATAACGAAGTTCATCTTCAAGGCACGATACAGGCTTCAACACTTCTTTTTGGCAAGCATGATAGGGATGTGATACCCTCTCTTGGAAGACCCTGAAACTCCCATAGCCAGAATGCAAATAAGGCAAATGAGTCTTCTCTTTCAAAAATGTAACTGACCAGCTCAATGTGACAACATTGACATGGTGGGATCCAAGAGAAGAGTATTTAAGCTGGGTGCTGATGGTCAGGATGACAAATTTCTGGGCCCACTCCCAAAAGAATATCATAATGGTGGGAACCAAAACCAGCATAGTTTGTTAGGTAGTATTGTCTGCTACTGTTATATAGCTTACCTTAGGGCTTAACATCAGCTCTCACAGCCAACGAGCCCTCTCTCAGACATTCTTAGATCATAAGCCCCAAGAACAGGGTAAGATATGTCTCTCAGACAGGGGAGAAGCAGCTAATTGTGTTCCAAAGAGAAATGGAACAAAGATACTCCATTATACATCAATGTGTTAGGTACAAAGAGAGGTATGTGTTCAGCTTATGTGTTACCCAGATCCCATGTTTCTAATTTACAGTGCTAATGGCACATACATACCTATGGTGATATGGACTGTCTTTTAAAAGATGACACTTCTCTGAGACTGAATGTGCTTTCTGCTATGTGTTTTGTTTTGTTTTGTTTTTAATTATCAAGAACACCTAGTAACTGTTGCTCAGGTTTTATATACCTTTACAAATTCAAGCGGTGCAGAAATTTGCCCCCAGTTGCTTAGGATACCTGTGATACCAGTTACGGAGATTACTGAATATTCTAGGGCACAGAAAAAAATCTCTATTTTTCATCACCCCTGAAGAAACATGCAACTTACTACAAGCACGTGGCATTTCTTCCACTTACTTAAATTAAACGAGAACACTTGCATTTTAATAGTTTTGTTTAGGCAATTACTTGGCAGGAATATTTTTTAATTTTTTAAATGAGATGATCTACTTCAGACGCACCTGTTTCTTTCACAGTCTCTATTGCCTACAAAACTGAACACAGAAACCCCAAAATATCTCATTGATGTTAATGGTTCATTGAAGTTAAATATTTTTTAAAAAGTAATACATGCATTTCTTTGATTCATTGTAATCTTTTTTTTTTTTCTTAAAATACTCTGCATTTTTATTCTTGATCTTTATCTCAAAATACTTATCTTTTACAGCATCTTTCTGGTTTTGAAGAAGGCAAGGATGTAAGTCTGTAATTGAAATTTGGTCTTGAAAAGAAAATCCTGAAAGCTTTAATGTTTTCTTCTTTGAAACATTATCACACAGAAGAAAATCTTTTTGCTTTTTAAACAGGAAACTTTTTTGCTCTTTTTCTACCAATTACAGAACTGTTTTCCACCTGCTCCCCTGCAACCTCCAAAAATGGAGAGTGAAAGAGGACCCTGAGTGATAAATTAGGACAGATTACTGGAGATGGCCATAACAGTTCCTGTTCCCATTGCTCACCCTGTTCCTCTACAAGTTTCCTGCCTCCACTACTGACATAGCCATACCTGCTGCACCACCTTACTTTCCAAAAGCAGAAATAAACATAAAGCAGGACCAGTTCTGGGTGACTTTAAGGCTGTAAGTTACAAACTGCACCGGGTTGTTGTAACACAAACAATGGGGCTACCCTTTCCCTGGAGAAAGCAGGGACCAGGTAGAGCAGGAAAACCAAGTTAATCCCATGATCTGAAGAGAGCCCCTAACACTCCAGTATAGAAGCTGTTACTTCTGAATTATGTATGCAGTACCAAACAACATCTCTGTCTTTGCAAAATGGAAACTGCAGTAGCTGAACTAGCCACATCCTCATAGCTACATGTTGGAAAACCAGATAAAAATGTGGCTGGGAATAGAACTAGACATTTATGTTCTGTGCCAGTAAAGAAGTCCTCTTTAGAAACAGTACTGCTGAAATGTTAGATAACTATGTAATGCTCAGACTGTAACTAACAAATCCTCTCACAAATATAGGCATATCTATTTTAAATGTAAAGTGGAAAATATTTATAGTTTAGTTGCACCCTTTGCTACTTAATTATCATAATTTAAATCAGAAGAAACCTTTAAGTTCCTCCTCCAAAGAAGTTATTTACCTGAACTGTAGCTTGGGAGTCCCCAGCAGTCAGTCTGTTCTGAGATTCTCATCCCACTGAATGTCAAAGACCTAGCGTTTCAAGGATGGGATTTCAAAATCACTTAGTGATGACTTAACTTTGTCTCACTAAAGATAAACCAACCTTTATTCCCACTCAGGTCATCTCATTGATTTCAGGGAAAACACATTTAGCATTCAGCAGAGCTGAGTACTCTCAGAAATTCTATCCATGAGAGAAGAAGGAAAAACAACTGATACAAACTATTTGAGACCTTTTGATATAGGATAAATCAAGTATTTTTGTATATTTGTGTGCATTACAGGTCATTAAAATTACTTTTAACTGCTCACTGAAATAATATAATCCCAAATACCTTTTCTCCTTACTCTTCAGATACAGGACTCTCCTTACTCTTTGAGGAAAACCCATTTTTTTCCACATACAGGGGGCTGGGCTAGGAACAATAATAGTTCTGCTGAAAGATTCAGAAGAAAAATATATTCACTGCTCTCAATATCCATATTATAGACATCATAAGCATTATTATTGTATAATCCTGAACTAGCTGTATTGTATAATCCTGAACTAGCTTTATGTTTTACTCTTGTCCCACTTGAGCTTCTGTGAAACTGTGTTCAATAACAGTTTGACTTCACATACTGCCAGAAGCCATTCTCACCAACAGGAAAAACATTAAGCTTAAGAATATTATTCTTTTAATATATTAAAGTCAGATGCATCAAGCCCTTGGGGTTTATAATTCTGCAGCATTTATAAAAAAGCATTCTGAAATTGGTATCTGGTGGACACTGTTCATAGCATCCAAAATAAAACCAGAAAAATTAAGAAGTAATTCCAGAATTAATTATCTTTCATTTAAATATTATATTTCATTTAAATACATTTCAACCTTTAGAACTCCACTGAAGCAACAACCTCATTTTCATTGATGCTGTCCCTCTTTGGAGTTCCCTACTAACAGTTCAGAAGCTTTTCTTAAATAGTTGCTAATTTTTGATTATCCATTAAATTTATAAAACATTTATTTAAAAGACTCTTCACATTTTCTCTAAGCATAAGAACATTAAAGATT
The DNA here is from genome assembly GCA_013400055.1 of Nycticryphes semicollaris. NCBI lineage: Eukaryota > Metazoa > Chordata > Aves > Charadriiformes > Rostratulidae > Nycticryphes > Nycticryphes semicollaris. The sequence continues at coordinate 307,359 of VXBJ01002919.1, forward strand.
TACACTAAAAAAGCACTGTTCTATGTCACTGAAGTTCTTAAGCATCAGTACTGTACCAGAATAACATTTATATAAATTTAAGCATGTGCATAAAAAGATGCAGAGCAGGAGCTTCTGTTTCTGGACCCCAAAAATACGATAGTATTAAATTTTTTAAATCTACTGCTTTTCAGTCTGTAGGACTTTTAGCAAGATGAATGGTATTGTTAACACTTCTCAGATCATATATGCATCTATAAAGATATATTACTGTATATACAAGTAATCCAGTAATTTAGTATCAAAGCAGACAGGTATCATAAAAAGGTTCTATATTTGTGTGCACCACTGAAAAGGCTGACAAACTGTACTCTGCCTTTCTGATAAGAAGCAATTTGGTTGTTTATTTTTTTACAAATTATCACTTGTTTGACTGCTGGTTGGAATACCAACGCATAAGCAGCGAGAGAACGCCCAGAGTTTGCAATGAGAACACCGGAAAAGACATTCAAGTACCTGTTTAAATATTCATAATTATTTTATTACCCTACTGCTAACACTTCTTATTAAATGTACGTTGCATACAATTCCCATGCATAAGCAAACTTCTACTATGAAGTCATTATGTAATAAAAATACTTGGATGTCTAGAAAAAATAAATACAGTGTACAGTAACCATTCATGTAAAATTAAATTCTGATCCAGTGTTACCATGACAAGATTTAAGAATACATTTTAGAAAAAAGTTATGATTGTCAGAAAATTCAAAAGATGATTTTTTAAATAGAAAATCCGAAGATATTTCAAGTTGTGAAAACCTGACCATGACTTCTTTTTTATTTCCCCTGAAAGATTTGAGACTTAGTTATTGACAGTTACATCCAAACCAACAACTCTGGCTCAGTAAAAGACTGAATTCAGAAAACAAAGAAACCTGTAAGAAAACTCTTAAAGAGAACTTGTAACAAAGGGAATTGTGACACAATCTCTATCCTCAACAGCTACTCCAGAGATAATAAATTATGCTAAAATAATGTTCAGACAACAGTTTCCCTCCACACATCTCGTAAGCACGCGTGGCACTGCATGTGCCTTTTCATTGCAGGGTATTTTACATGTCAAATGACCAACACAAAGGCTGACAGGCTCTAACATGGCACTGCATTGCTAATTTAAAGGAAATTTCAGCCTATCAAAACCCAAATAATTTAAAAAATAACAAAGAAAAAGTACTTACCAGAACTTGACAAAGCACCTCTTAGCTGCAGCTGTACTGTTTCCCAAATGAAGAGTCTTCCTTGTAAATATGTGAGCTTTCTTCAGATCATTATTCTGTGGCACAGGCTCCTCCAAATGGCAGAATGAATGTATTGCCATTATTGAAAATTTACAGATAATCTGAACAAATTGAACTGAAAGCAAGAAATACAGAGGTTTTAATATGTAAACTTAATTACTTAATTTTCACAAATTTGTTATCAATAGCATTTAAAAAACCACACAGCGGGTAAGTATATGCCCTGATCGATAAAGTCAGTATAAATGACTTTTGCAATTCAACCAGATGGACAGTTGATTTGAGCAGCAACGCGCAGGGAAAGAACTTACACTTAATGCTACTGTGGAGCACCATTTCAGTAAATTTCAGGGCTCATTCTTTCACAGTGAGCACAACACAAAGGAGTTTTCACATGTATTTTTGCAGAACATTTACTTGTAATTTAGAATTATACTCAAGTAGTTCAAGTTATTCCTTCCACTGTGAACTATTTTATAACTGCAAATACTGAACGATATTTAGCATTATTATGCTAATATATCCAGCCTTAGAACATTGCCCTCAAGTAATTTTCTCAGATTTTACAGAATGTATATGCTATTTTACTGCAGATGCTTATTTGATGACATGATTCTCACTTCTAAGATAGATTCTAGAGACATAATTTGATGAACATGTATTTAGGTACAAGTGCTGAATCAGAGATGCCTGTCCTGCTGTTTATTCTCATCCTTGTGCCACAGCCTCATTTGTGCAGATGTATCTGCTGCTGGAGCCACTCACTGGACCATATTGAGGAACTAACTTGGGTTAAAAATCGCTGCTTGCTGTAGACTCCTCTTGAAGTCAGGATCAATTTTCTGATGCGAGTCACTGCATGATGACACAAATGACTGTGCTAACACAACGGAAGAGAAAATGAGACGAGCACATAGCTAATTGCAGCTACAAATGTCAGCACTTCAGAAACTACTGTTGTCACTGAAGTTTAAGTTACAAGGTAGATCACAGCTTTGCCATTGAAAGCAGTATAGAGTATTCTTGGACTGATTTAACTTTCATTTCCATCTCTACATCACAGTTTGCCATATCCTCAATTGCACCAAAAATCAGTGCTTATAGGGCCACGGCAAAATTGCTTGGGTTACAGAAAGAGTTTCCTGCCAGAGGCCATATGTTGTAAATTTAAGGTGGGATGAACTACACACAGCACATGAGTATATGAATATATATGTGGGTGCATATCTCTTTTCCACCACCAACACAAACAATTTAGACTGCTTAGACAACTAAATTAATACCATTTATTGTGCCTGCCTAGGTTATGCCTAATCCTTTCTAACTTTTGAATGCACTACCAGATGTCCAAGTCATTTAGAGTTTAATAAAGAATTCAGAGATTTCAGAATTCCAAGTACTGGACAGGTGAGTAGCGAAGATAAACCCACAAATCACCCAAACTGAAGGAGAAGCTGAAGCATATGCCCATGTTATTAAAAAACAGACACATACGTAAGAGACACACCTTATAAACACCCCAGTTGTAGCTGGTACTTTTCTTTACTTCTAAGATACAACTACATAGGAAACTAAGTGCTGTCAGATCTTGTGCTTCAGAATCTACATGACTGTCCATTCAGTATTCAAATCTACTTACGTGGCATTAAAGTACAAGTCCTTGCTCTGCAAATTCCAGCTCTGCTCCTTGCATTCAGTTTAAAAGTACACTACGTCCAACACTTGGTAACTTCTGATCTTCTGGCACAGCATCTCAACCTAACGAGATGCATTCTTCTCATTAGATCAGCCACTTCATCCTTTAGAACCCCAGAATGAATCACATCAAGTCCTCATGACTTAGGGATCTTTAGCACTTTATTCTAGCATTTAGTCTTTGGATTCTCTAGTCTGATAATGTCTCATCAACATTATTTGAAAAGAATAAAATGTTCACAACATCTTTTTGGTGAAAAGTAGCATAAATAAATCACGCCGCTCCTTCCTTGCACCTCTTACTCCTTTTAATTACTTTTTATACTTCCTAAAAGTTCAAGAGACTTGTCAAGCCCTTAACACATTACTTGCTATGTTACCATCCTCCAGTTTTAAATAAAAGCTGTATACAAATAGCCAAGCATTTCCCTGAAATATGCTGCTACCAATAAGACATAATAACAAATATATTCTGTTGCTGTGGTTAATTCACATATTTGGAAGTGTTAAAATGTTACATAAAAACCTTTCTGATCACATGCATGTGAAAGTGATTGGCCTTTTACAGCCAGTAATTTTGAAATTTCCTCTCTTATCACCAACTACTTTCTTAAAAGTAAACAATAGAAAATACTAAATGAGAAAAGATAAGATGTATCAACAGGTACAAATGTTATCCAAACACAGGAATTCCTCATACATCTTAATAAGAAGGATTATACTACTGTTAATCAAAATACAGTTTTCTAAATAATGGTAAAGACTGTTCATCTTAATAGTCGCTGAACATATACTATATATTAAACAGTTGTGTCTCAACATCTCTATATTCAGAATCTACATCATATATTCTAACCATGGAGAGTTTTATTGGGGTTTTTTTAGGGTGCTGGTGGTGGTTTTGTTTTCTTGGTTCATTGGGGTTTTGGTTTTGGTTTTTTTTTTAAATATAAGTATGCCCTCTCACATTCGGAGTCCTTGCTTTGGAAAGTTTTTAGGGCCTCAAGCCTTTCTTAGACTGCAGTGATGACTTTGGTACCCTAGTCTCGGTGCTGAAATACCTGGTAAGCTTATGTCCATTCACACAACTCAACTGCACATAAAGCATCAAATATTCAGGCACTCTACTCTGGACTACTTCCAGAACTGAAACTGAGTCAACTGTATACTAGGAAGGAATTCCTATACAAGAAATTCAATATGATATAGAACTGTATATAAAGAAATCAATGCAATCAACAAAAAGTCCTGAGTGTATTTCTCTTACCATTTGAAATCTTAAACTTGAGTCAAATTTGCAACTCCATGCTCCAACATGATGCAGTAGGTAAAATAATTGCAATGATTTCCTAGGGCTTAGCTTATTCATTTAATATGGTTTTTTTTATAAATGAAATATCTATTTACATAATACAAATGTGATAATCATAAAATCATTCTAGTTGGAACAGACCTCAGAGGTCATCTAGTTCAACTCCTGCTCAAAAAAGCATTAATACGTGAATGCTCATTAACGATACAGGTCACACTCTTAACCTTGCAGACCACTAATCGCGTGTAATCCTTCATCAAATGCACTCAACTGCCTTTGATAGGATTACTTATCTGCAGAAGGGTTTGTGGGACCACTTACTTGCCAAACATTATTCCTAAGAATGGCACAGCACAGTATAGAACTTCCCAGCTATCCCTGTAACCAGTATCACGCTTTCATTTCACTTTAAACATCTTTTGATCGGGTACCGTTTTGAGAGCAGTTTCGGAAGTGGGCCTGGTATTTTTTGGTGTTCAAGAATAGGATGGAGGGAAATGGAGGGGGATAATCCAAGTCAGGAAGCACAGAGCTGGGTTCCGCCTTCAGGTGTGCTTCACGGATTGATAAAAGTGGGATAGAGGACCTGCTCTACAGAACAAGGGAAATTAACACTGTGGGCACAAATGGGCTTTTAATCATCAACGTCAGTGCCTGAATTTCAGCAGAGTAAGTTTGGGAAGCTCTGCTTTAGTAGTGTAGTTTTATTTTGGTGCTCTAATTTTGCTCTGATAAGGATCTCAATTTTGGATTTGTATTCAAGTTTACATCATTTCTTTCGTACGTGAAGTGACTTAATATGTTACAGCATTGCTAATTAAAAAAAAAAAAGAAAAAATATCACTGAAACAATCCAAACATAACAAGAAAAGTAATTGAAACTTTTTGTAAGCCACGATTACCAAACAACACAAGGTGTATTACAAAACAAATTTGCCTTATATTAATTCAGAAACATATCTGTGTTCTATAGCATAAAATACAGCAACAGTTTTTCTGTGCTTTGTGGCAACACATGAACTCTGCCACACTAACTAAATAGAAAAGAAAAATTAATTCTCTAAATAATTATTTTATTTAAATATTTATTACCTGCTACTGTAAATAACAAGATATTAATTAGGTTTATTTAATACAACTGAAAGAGTACATAATATTTTTATTTATTTTGTTCATTCATTAGGATTTCAAGGTCATTTTTATTTACTGTGGACACTTTAGTGTAAACCATAAAAAGGCTCTTTAGGTGGTAACAACAGCAACAAGAAACAAACAGCAGCAGGATATACAGAAAGAAATAAATCTACTTTAGCAGCTTTGATAATCTTGCTCTTAGGCCCACCTGAAAGACATTTTTAAACACCAGTATTAAAAAAAAATACACTGAAAACCCTTTAAATTCTACAGTTATTTACATACTTTCCCAAAGCATTCATTAATAGCCACTGGCATATGCTAGGTTGCATGGAGAGCCTGTCCCTATTTGACCTGATATACTAGCTCTTAACATACAGGGTACTCCAAGAATTTTCACCCTTAATTATCCACAAAAAGAGCTACATTTAGACCTCTCAACAAACTTTCCTGACAATGTCTAAGTGGCAGAGGTTAGCTCACATGAGGGTGCACATGCGTCAGCCACACAATTGTGAAAGGAATGTGGTTGAAAGATGCAGGTAGAAAGCAGCAAGAGACAGGAATCAAGCAAGCAATTCTAAAGCCAAATATGAGATATCAGATGGATCCAAAAACTGAAATAATATCTTCAGGAGCAAAATCTCTCTTTGATATCTTTGTAGTTTTTTTTCAAGAAACTTTAGTATTTTTTCTGATTAATGAAGCTGAATTAATTGATCCTACTATATATTTAATTTCCCCTTTGATATCAAAATATATTGTTTCTGTGTTTTCGGAAGTAAAATTTTACTTGTTTGCAGCAAAAGTAACTGCATTTCCGTGTTTATGGAACCTTGTATAGCATGTGGCAATCTGGCTGAGACAGGAAGCTCAATATCTGACTACCAAGTCAGTCACTGTCCTAACACCTCGTGTGAGGGAGGAGTGAACAAATGGCAAGGAGATGCGCTTGTGGTGTATTTACAAAGACAGAGATGCCCAAGCCTTGCCAGGTGCTGCTGCCATATAAAAAGCAGATGGTTGGGTCTGAGTTTAAAGGGAGAGTTCTGAGTGTCAATGAATGTCAATTATACTGTATTGCATACAGAGAATGACAGCAGTATACAGATAACATGACATGAGCACGCCTCAAAAACTTCTGCATTACACATCATAGCTTATATGAAAATTACCAGTGTGGCTGGTTAATAACAATTCTGATATAAGGAAAAAGCACTATCAGGCTGAAAAGGACAATTACAGTGGTTCCCTTCTGTTTTAAAGGCAAAGGTAGAAATTACGCTTTGTATAGAACAATTACTGAACATTATCACAGCCTTGGAACATATTATCTCTAATTTTAAAGTATAAAGAAAGGTTGAGAGACTGACAGGGAAGAAGACATACAATTAGACGCATTTAACAGGCCAGTAGGTTGCAACGCATGAGAATGAGAGAGGTGATAAATTTACATCAGCAAACAAGGCAGTAATAGTTGGTTTCAGCTAGAAATTGAAATGTTGATATTTTAGGCTCCAGAGAAAAAAAAAGTAATAGTTTTTTGTCACAACCATCATTCCCTCTGTCCATTCCCCACATTCCCCGCTAACAGAGGACCTAAGAATTACAGAAAAAGGTTCTACAGTTTGGGGATTTTTAAAAAGTATTTATTTATTTAGAAAAGTATAATGGTGCCCAGGCCAAGAATGTCTTCTTTTTCAGGATGAAGCACATGTATTCTTACAGCAACCAGCATAACAAAACTCAATCACGATGTAACCTTTCAGCACCACCACAAAATTAAAACTGACATATAAAAAGATCTATGTGCTACATTTCATAAAAACAAATTATTTTCTTTGATTAACCCTACCTACTGAATGAATTCATACCATCAGATTTACTAGCTGTTCCACAAATACACATTAACACCAAGCCTGATACTGTGTTTTCAGGCATTAAAAAAAATCACCAAAGGATAATTCAAAATCAGGAAAGATTTTGCAAAGGCATTAAGTTCACACAGAATTAGTCCCACCAAGTTCAACAAGCTACCTAAACTCATGCAATTCTATGAAAAATCAGGGAAGCATGCAGTATGTTGGCAATTCAAGAGAGATGAGACAGAACAGGTATTTTTAAACTCTTCAGAATAAACATAAGTCTTTCTTTGCATTTATACAGCACTTACTAGAAGGAGAGACCAGCAACTGAAGCCTCTGCTTATGCACAGTGTCCATGGCTGTAACAGTACTAGCCTCCTTATACGGGATGGTTGTTTTCAAATGGGATTGTAGAGTACAAAAAAAATCCAAGACTAAATAAGAAAAGAACCACAGGATAATGGTGGTAAATTTTAGCTCACATGTCTACAAGTACCAGAGGGAAAAGTCTCTAACAAACAGGTAACTATGTCAGTATAAGTTTAACTAGACAAGCAAGAATAGTTAATCTCTTTTAAACTTCTAGGAAATACATCATTGCTCCTCCTTCTTTCTCAGCACTCTCTGCCATCTTACCAACACAGAATTGGTTTACTTGAAGAGACTTCATCTTAAAGCACCAGAAACTGGAATACATGAAAGACGTCTCAAGGCATGTTATAGATTCTAACAAGAACCGGCTAATTTATTGGACAGGAAGCATGTTAGTTAATAATCGTCATTCTGATAACGCCTACCTGAATCAAATTCTTCAGGCAAGATATTTAGAAGAGTCACAAGGGTTCAACTTTAATTAATATATTTGATTACTGCTTATTTTCAAGAAAACAAACCAGCTAGCCTTCAAAGTTACTTTGAAAACAGAAGGAAACAATTATATCCTTCTAAAAGAGTCATATCTTACATCAAATATTGCATACTCGCTTGGACAGAATTTGGAGTTAATTTCCCTTTTCTAAATATACACAAAAGAGAAACAGCACAGCTTTCCTAAGTTCTGTAAAACACTGTCTTCAGCTTCTATAGCTGAAAAAATTTCATGCAGAAGAACAGAAAGTCAGTATAAAGGCAAAAGAAAAAGGACAGTCAAATATAACCTGACTTCAAAGAGAAACACCAATTAAAAAACTCAGTATGAGACCAGAAGCCAACAAACCATATTTGGCCATCAAATATTATCCATGATGTGTTCACTTAATTTCAAAAACACTTTGCTTGCTCTAGCCCTTTTGCTTGTCATTTAACAAATATATCTCCAAGTTTCCCCATCAGTTTTAAAGGCCTTGCTCTCATAATCAGGCTGGCCAAGATCTTCGGCCTTAGAGAAACATTAATTTTGTTTGATTTTTGTTATATTATCTCATGCTGGGTCCAATTCAATTTCTTCCATCAACATTAAAATGTATTTTCTATTTATGCTGACTTGCACTAAGAGTCGGAATGCAACACCGTGATGCCACAGGAATGTAACCTAACTATTGGAAGAATCCTAAGGACATAAGTGCACAACACAGTGACCGTGATCATACCAAAGCTCACCCATCTTTACATGGATTTCTGAAGCTACATTTCATCATTGATGCTTTCTCACTAGAAATATTCCCAAAAAGAATTAATTTCTGAAAACCAAAAAGCTACTAAGTTTTGGCTATTTTTCCCTACTGGAATGGAGTCAGAAGCCTACAGGCAATAGGACAGGGAGGAAAAATAACTCAAAGAATAGAATCACAGAATGACATGGGGTTGGAAGGGACCTCTGCAGATCATTTGCCCAACCCCCCTGACAAAGCATGTCCTCCTAGATTGCACAGGCGGGTTTTGAATGTCTCCAGAGACACAGACTCCACCACCTCTCTGGGCGACCTGTTCCAGGGCTCTTCCACCCTCAAAGTCAAGAAGTTCCTCCTCATGTTTAGATGGAACTTATTATGTACAAGTTGGTGCCCATTTCCTCTTGTCACCTCACTGGGCACCACTGAATAAAGACTGGCCCCATCCTCTTGACACCCACCCTTTAAGTATTTATAGGGGTTGATCAGATCCCCCCTCAGCCTTCTCCAGACTAAAAAGACCTAAGTCCCTCAGTCTTTCCTCATAAAAGAGATGCTCCAGGCCCCTAATCACTTTGGTGGTCTTCTGCTGTACCCTCTCCAGCAGTTCCCTGTCCTTCCTGAACTGGAGGGTCCAGAACTGGACACAGTGCTCCAGATGGGGCCTCACCAGGGCAGAGCGGCAGGATGACCTCCCTCGACCTGCTGGTCCTACTCTTCTTGATGCACTGCAAGATGCCATTGGCCTCCTTGGCTGAATGAATGGTAATTAAGAAAAAGTATTTTGAAGGCGAGCTGCAATTCCCAAGTAGAAAACTTTACAATGATTTCTGAAAACACTGTGTAAGGCCTAAAGTGTTCAGTTTCTTTTTTTGCTACAGAGCAAAGACAAGGCCTCCATTAAGGGTGACAAAATAAGAACTGCTCTTAAGACCAACAAAAAAACTCAAACAAGTCCACCTTTACCTCAGAGTAGTGCATTGATTTCTCCTGTTTTGGCAAGGCTACAGATACCATAGTAGGGAAAAAATGTAGCATTTCTTTTCAAAAATATAAGGGGGGGAGAAGTGGTAAAAATATCTTATAAGAGGGTTTTACTCTAGAAAAAAAAAAGGATTTAAAGAGGTAGTGATTGACAAAAAAGAACCTGGCCTCATATTTTAGCTACTGATTTTATAACCTCTGCCTCAAGAAAGATTTCCCTCTGGTTAAAATACTACAATGTTAGTAGTTTATGGACTTAAAAGTAGTTATGAAATGCAAGAAAGTTTACAATCACAGTAATATTGACTTTATATACATAAAAATTATCAAAGTTGAGGTTATTGTGACTCTAAGATTTCTCATGGTACATATTTAACAACAGAACATTAATAACACATTTAAGCATTAAACAGAAAAAGAAACGTACATGCAATTGGTTAGTTATTGTATTCTTCTTACATTTCCAAAATGATGCAAGCTTACATTTTAATGTTCTTTTTGTTAGTTTTCAGAAAAAGATGGAAAGCCAAGCAAACATATAACCTGAGAAACAAAACCTTCAGAGCAAAAGTTTTCAGTTGGTACCTCCCACTCCACATTCAGTTTCTCAGGGACCATCATGCGGCAACAATCTGGTTAGAAGTACGCAGCCAACGGGTGTGTAATTTGCATGTGAAAATATTTTTAGACGACACACATGAACAGCATATGTTCTCAGCCTGAGCACAATCTTCTAAATATATGCCCTGAATATTATTTCCCCAACATTCATAATTATTTTCCAGATAATGATTCCTGATACAGATATGTTACTCTCTGAAAACAACTTCTATATCAAACCTTAAACAACACTAATTTTAGAGTTCACCTGGGGGACTGAGGGAGAGCTTCTACATGATTAAATTTTCTTTATCTGAAGATAATAACAAAAAAAAAAAGAAAAGATGAGATTTTTCCATTACACTACATGCTTAAAGTACATGCCAACAGGCTTCAGTCGTGGAAAGTGCCCATTCCATATACGGCTTTTAGAAATATTATAATAAACTGTTTTAAAGTCTTTACTGCTGATAGAATTACAAAGTTGTCAAATTATGCTTGAAAATAAAGGATACCCTAATTCAGAACGTTAAGTCAGATAAGTATGTTCACTCACCTGAACCAAAGCAGTTTCAGAATTATATCAGAAAACCCTTCTGCTCCTCCCCTGTTAACAAAAAACAGTTTAAAAAGGTAAAGATGGAAGTCAATAAAACCAGAAATAGGCCATGTGCTAATACACTGTTAGTTAAACCTAAACTAAATCTTGGCAAACTGACACAACATGCTGGAGAGAACAACATATGAGCAAACAACAATCTAACTAGATCCCAAAGTCATTACCAGTCCGTATCTGGAACACCGAAAGCAATTTCTGATGACTCTGGAGTTTGTATCATGTTGTAATTATTACTTTAGGAAGGTTTTATTCAGGCCAAATGAAGTTCTACTGTACTGTGAGATTAAAAAACTCAGTTTCTTGTCTTTGCCAATGTGCAAACTCTCTTCCTCAAGCACACTGGAAAACTGAGGTCTGGATTCTATCTTTGGCCCAAGCTTTCCTTTATTCATATTGAACATCACAGAGGAAGAAAGGAGGGATGCCAGTAAATTATACTGTGGTACTCAGCAGTATATAGAAAATACCTGAAATTATAGAATGGTTTGGGTTGGAATGGACCGTTACAGGTCATCTAGTCCAACGCTCCTGCAATAAGCCAGCGTATCTTCAACTACTTCAGGTTGCTCAAAGCCTCATCCAACCTGACCTTGAAAGTTTCCAGGAATGGGGCATCTACCACCTCTCTGAGCAATCTGTGCCAGTGTTTCACTTCCCTCATAATAAAAAAAAAATTCTTCACTATAGCTACTCTGAATCTACACTCTTTTATTTTACCCTATCACTACAGATCCTATTAAAAAGTCTGTTCCCAAGTGGAAGTTAACTTACCAAAAAAGCTGGGGGGAAAATACCTACTTTGTCATTCTATGGCACAAACACATACACAACAAGCAAACAGCTTTTACCACATCATCTGTTAGGCAGTACACACTTGAAACAAAAGCTTACACTTGGTGGAAGCCCAACACAAAACAAAGGACTCTAGTCACCCCTGGGAAAAGTAAAAATGTAAAGTGCAATGAAAACAACCTAAAAATTTATTCTTGAAATCAAGAAACAGAGCATATATTAATTTTCATATATCCAAACACTGTATCTAAACCATAAATAAGTATTACTAGGGCTAAGAGCACAATATACAGTGAACCCTAAAATACCACTTGGAAAATCACTGCATACATACAACTACTTAACTAATCTACTTAACACTATTCTGTGGATTGCATTATTTGGTCAGTTTTAACAGTCAAATAGAGCAAGTGAAAAAGAGATTAAATACACACTGCATTTGATGTGTATGTAGAAACACCAGTCTCAATGACTGCAGAACTCAGTCAGTTCCTCCTCCTACTCAACTTACCCAAAAGCACTTTACACTCCTGATGAAAGTACATAGAAAAAAGACATTATCCACAATGAAAGCACTAATGAATCAAAACCCAAGACCAATCTAAAAGACGCACTCCTCACAAAATTATCACCAACTTTCATCACAACCTTTCTCCAGTCAGGCAACTACTTCCACTGTTACAGCAAAATATCCTCAAATGTTAATTCAAACTTTGAAACATTGCTGTATGAAGAAATAACTACAGCAGAAAGATAGATTACAAACTTGGAGTACATTACAATGTAGCCATCGTACTAAGAGATGACTTCATGATGTAAATCATACAATACTAAACGTCTTTTAAATATGCAACTGACGTCAGCAACGTGGAGGCATGCAGTACAAGAGAAGGCATTTTCCATGCTATTACTACAACAATTTCCCGACTCATTCCATCCTCCAGCCCCAGGAACCAGGCTGGCTTGGTCCACACTGACAGCCTTCTTGACGTAACTGAAGCAGAGCCTTGACCTAAATGCCGTTGCCGTTGAGCTTCTTCCAGCTTACACTCAAGGAAAATGAGCCCATAGGGATTCAAAAGGTAGCATCGAATACTCGAGATACATCAACCTGAGACTCTGAGTGCAGAAACGCTCGCTGGGACAGAGAGCCCCACACCACCTCAACCTCTTGAGATTGAAACCTCCAGAAACAGCTGCAGGGCAGACTTTAGGCTGATTAAGAGAAGATTTTCAAAAGGGAGCCTGAACATCACCGCAGCACTATGGCAGAAGCCGAACTGACAGAAGCAGCGTCTTCGGTGCTCGGAGAGAAAGGTACCGAATCGCGGACCAGATTAAACCACGCCCTGAGCATCATTTTAAGCAAGTGTTCAATGAATTGCAGATTAATCCTCAACTCCCTGCCCCGAGCAAGGCGCAAAGGCATTGCCAGGAAAGGCGCGGCTGTGAGGGGGAAGCGCCGTCCCTCCCGTTACCGGTGGGGTACTGTGGGGCTCGGGGCTGCCGCCTCCCGACAGTGAGCTGCAACGGGCCCAGCTGCCGCCCTTCGTCCCTCCGACAGGCGGAGGGGAGCAGGTGCGGGCCCCCTGCTTACTCAGGCGCCCAGGGAAGCGGCGGAGAGAAGCCGCCGCTCGCAGCGCCGTCCCCCACGGAAGGCGGGCGGGCGGGCCGCGGCGCGCATCGATCCCTCCCACCGCTCCGCACAAGGGAGCGCGGAGGAAGGGCCGAGGGGGGAGGGAGAATACCTCAGGCACTGCTTGCACCGCCGCCGCGCAGCCCCGCTCCCGCCCGCCGCCGCTGCCTGCCGGGAGTGGGGCGGGGCTGGCTGGCATGGCGGCGGGGACGTACCGGAAACTGCGCAGCACTAGCAGCAGCCGGCCGGTGAGCCGTGGTGCCGGCCGCGCTTGAGCCCGCCGGCCGCCCTGAGGCAACGGCCGGCTAGTAACGGCCGCGCAGTGACGACCGGTGAGTAACGGCCGGCGACTAACGGCCGCGGAATGGCGGGCGCCCGCGCCACTGCCCGCCAAGCGCACGTGCGGCGGGGGCGGGCCAAGCGGGAAGGCCGTTGGGGAGAGGCGGGCGGCTGGGCGAGCGACTGAGCGGGCGGGCGACCGAGCGAGCTGGGGTCTAGGGCTTCCTGTGCTTCGCAGGGCGCTGGGGAGCGCGACGGCGAGAAGGAGGAGCGGCGGCGCGGGGAGCCGTGGCGCGGCAGCGGAGGCCAGCAGGTGAGAACGGGGCTGGGGCCGCGCCGCCGGGCCCAGCAGGCCGGGTGGCTGCCGGTGAGAGGGGCGGCCGCGGGGCCTTGGGGAGGGGG
>VXBJ01002919.1:321627-547779 GCA_013400055.1 Nycticryphes semicollaris
AAATGCCGACTGAGTATTTCATGTCAGTAGCTGTGCAGTTAGGGCGGGAGTTACCGTTGTTCGTTAAAGCGGCTGGAAGAGCGCTTCAGGAACCGTAGAATGATTGAATGGTTTGAGTTGGAGGGAAGATCACCAAGCGGCTATGGGCAGGGACACCTTCCACTAGATCAGGTCGTTCAAAGCCCGGTCCAGCCTGGCCTAAGGATGGACTTGGTGAGGTACTAGTGCACCTGTGTAGATACCTATATACCCCTTGCACAGTTATCTTATGTTGTAACAATTAACTCTATAAACACTTTTTTCTTCTACAGTCTTTCCATAGCACATGGATCACTCTGGATGTGGAATAAAAACCAAGGAGGCTGTTTAACCATAGGTTTATCTGAAACAGTTGAGCACCTTTTGCTATTGAAGGAAGGGCAGCCACCAGCACAGCCCTGGCCACTGGCTACCTGGCATCCCGCCCCCATGCCCCCTGCCTCTGCTGACCGGGGCCAGATGCTAAAGCTCTGCCTACACTAAGTCCCATCCTGAAATCTGACATTTCTTAGCTGCAGCTATAGTAAACCAGGCTAGTTTAGGCTACATTTTTTCCCCGTGCTAACTCACATTTTTTTTCAGAAGGACTGAATGATTTGTCAACAAGTTTCTGTCCCTTCTGATAGACCCATAAAAGCATTTAATATGAGGAGGCTTAAGAGAAGTCTGACTGTAGGAAAAACTTTTGGAACAGCAGAGTTTTAATGCTGCATGCAGGTTCATTTTGCAACTTCATCAGTTTTGCCTTTATTTGCCTTATTCTCTGTTGGGCTTCTTGCAGAGAAGAAATTCACTGAAAGGGAGATTTGCAATTCTGCCTAGCTCTTACAGACTGCCTGTAGACAGAGTTACTTTGTGACAGCAATGATGTCTTATTACTGTTGCACTTAATGGAATACCTCTTGTAGCCAAAATTGTACTTTTGGGGGAGGCAGCTGTGATTTGAATATTTATACTTATAACTTCAAATAAAGAAAAAACTTAGAACTCTGATTTCTTGTGGTTTAAAGAATGGATAAGTAATAAATAACCCAATGGAAGTTTTTCTCTGCTTTCTTTTTTCTCAGACTTTTTTTTTTTTTGCTTCTTTTAATCCTTTCAATATGCCTTTCATGAAGGAAAGAAGACATTTAAGATGATTTATAAGCAGGTTATTTTTAAATGTCCCTTTAGCCTTTAAACAAAGAGTAGATGGTCTTTTCACTGTAATGTAATCAGTATTCTGTCATATGCTTACTGCAGTTTGTAACTGATTTTTATTTATAAGGTATTGTTTCACAAAGTACAGCTCAGTCTTATCAAAAGGTCGAGGTTCCTTTTACCACAGAACCATACAATGGCTTGGTTTGGAAGGGACCTTTGAAGATCATCTATTGCATCCCTCCCTGCAATGAGCAAGAACACCTTCCACTGGACCAGGTTGCTCAAAGCCCCATCCAGCCTGGCCTTGAACGCTTCCAAGAATGGGACATCCACAGCTTCTCTGGGCAACCTGTTCCCAGTGCTTCACCACCCTCAATTGCAAATAGTTTCTTCTTTACATCCAATCTAAATCTATACTCTTTAAATTTAAAACTGTTGCCTCTTGTCCTGTTACTACAGGCTCCACTAAAAAGTTTGTCCACATCTTTCCTGTAGGCCCCCTTGAAGTACCGAAAGTCTGCAATAAGGTCTCCCCAAAGCCTTTTGTTTTCCAAGCTTCACAACCACTACCCTCTTGGCCTTTCCTCAGAGGAGAGGGGTTCCAGCCCTCTGATCATTTTTGTTGCCCTCCTCTGGATCCACTCCAACAGGTCCATGTCTTTCCTGTGCTGAGGGCTTCAGAGCCAAATGCAGCACTTCAGGTGGGGTCTCATGAGAGCAGAAGGGCAGAATCACCTCCATCACCCCGCTGGCCACACTTTCTTTCATGCAGCCCAGGATACAGTTGGCTTTCAGGGCTACGAGTGCACTTTGTCAGCTCATGTCCAGCTTTTCATCCACCAGTACCGCCAAGTACTTCTCAGCAGGGCTGCTCTCAACCCCTTCATCCCTCAGCCTGTACTGATACCAGGGGTTGCCCTGATGCATACGCAGGACCTTGCATGTGGCCTTGTTGAACCTCACAAGATTCATGTGGGCCCACCATTGTAGCCTATCAAGATTTCTGGGGGGCATCCCTTTGCTCTAGTATATCAACTGCAGCACTCAGCTTGGTGNCGCTGGCCACACTTTCTTTCATGCAGCCCAGGATACAGTTGGCTTTCAGGGCTACGAGTGCACTTTGTCAGCTCATGTCCAGCTTTTCATCCACCAGTACCGCCAAGTACTTCTCAGCAGGGCTGCTCTCAACCCCTTCATCCCTCAGCCTGTACTGATACCAGGGGTTGCCCTGATGCATACGCAGGACCTTGCATGTGGCCTTGTTGAACCTCACAAGATTCATGTGGGCCCACCATTGTAGCCTATCAAGATTTCTGGGGGGCATCCCTTTGCTCTAGTATATCAACTGCAGCACTCAGCTTGGTGTCATCTGCAAACATGCTGAAGGTCCACTCCATCCACTATGTAGTTAATAAAGATATTCAATAGTACTGGTCCAAATACAGACCCCTGTGGGGGTAGACACTCATTACTGGTGTCTACTTGGGGTATTGAGCTGTTGACTGGTAGGTACTCTTTGGATGTGGCCATCCAGCAATTTAACAGTCCATCCATCAAACACATATCTTGGTCTTTCAGCATGTTAGCGTTGTAGCTCATCAGACCTTTTTTATAGGCCCATGTAGCAGAAAAACTTGTGCTTTACTGAGTTTTCTGCTGGTTTGTGAGTTCAGTTAGCTTTTGGAAAGTCTGACAAGGATGTGGGCTGTCACGGAAGGTAGGGGGAGAGAAAGAAGGAGACCTCCCTGTTTTGCAGCAGCAAGACATTAAATCAACTCATCTACTCAAGGAAGCATAACCACAGCTTTAACAATTATGCCAGATCTGTAGTGTATTTTGCATTACATTTTTCAACTAACTAGGATAAAAGAAGGAAAGTAGCATAAATGGTTTAAAACGTGACCCAGTAAGCTTGAAAGTGCATTCCTATGTCCATTTCCATTTGTAAAGCAGATACTACCTGATGCTACAGTGAGTTATTCCAGTACTTGATAACAGTGATCTTTTACTTGGCTGTTTTTCTTGGCAACTGCTGATGTGATGCCAAATTCTTCTATGTTGTGCAAAGATCACAAATAACTTGCTATAATCTTAACGAATACTGAAAAGTACAGGCAGGCCTCTTGGTACCACTCTGCATATCCAGTACTGGCAGACCCATTTTATTTGCTTGTTGTTTTTATGCCTTTGAAATAAAAGGACAATTAATATATTTTTTTTAATATTTGTTATATGCATAAGTGAAATAAAAGTCTTAGATTCTAGTACTGTGGTACTGTTGCTGGGTGGTTATTGTTGGGGGAGGTATTGTACATCTCAGAACAGTACTTAAGGCTTAAAAAGAAGAGCAGAAGTAATAGGGAACATCACTGAAAAAAAATGTTTGCTTTCCTTTTGAGAGGGATGACGGAAAACAGGGACTTGCAAAGGAAAAATATGTTTTATTAAACCAGGGCATAGTTACAAAGGAATAACCTGCAGGTTGTTAGTGTTACTAACTGGTTTTGAGTGTGTGTTGCATTTTACGTGGTGAGAAATTGCCTAGAGTTCCCATCATGTGATCTATGTATTTCATTTACTCTGGAGAGCTTAGTCTACTTTAGGCCAAGGAATTCCCTAAAATTCCCCTACCTAAGTTAGAGATGTTTTCTTACTATAGCATGGAGAGTAAAGTTGTTAGGTGTTTTAATGTGGTTGATATTTGCAGAACTTGTAACTGTATTAAAAAAGACCCAAGTTCCTGGCTAGACTAAATATACGATAATAGAGCTGAGTCACAGTGTGAAAGTGCCATTGCCACTGTGTGAAAAATTGGAGAGCTGGTCTTTCCTTTGTAGTCCAAAAAACTTGTAAACTTTGAGTTATTTCATTAATTTTTACCTTGAGTGAACCCAGGACCGTGCTGTTTCTTGTACCCCTTCCAACTCTGAAAACTAAACGTGCGCACTAAGGCATGTGGGTTGATATTTTTACCTTCAGTTATAGCCATTAGTTTTATATGTCAGAGTATACTGTCTTTACATGCTGCAGCCCGGTAATTTTGAACATTTTGAAAGTGTCAGTAGGACACACCATCATCTCATTTTGACCCTCTCTTAAGTTGCCATTGGAGACCGATTTCAAATGCAGTTACATTTTCCTACTGTGCTTTTTAAATTCATGCTCTGTTGGTTTTCAGCGCTCTGTCCAGTTCTGTACAGTCTCTCCTTGTCCAGTATTATAAATGCTTTGGGATTGCACTGGTATTTACACAGGTATTCAAGAATGCCTTGGGAAATTTATTTTTCCAAAAGCAACTGTCATCTGAGTTATTGCTGTGTGAGAAACTGGAATGCTGTGGTGTAAGAAAGGGTTGAAAGGTTATCATGGTCAGTGGAAGTAATGAAAAGGGAACAGTTGGGGCTGAAGGAATGGTATTACATTGATGACATTGCAGTTCAACTCACCTGAACTTCCTCCTGCATCTTAAAGAGATATGTATTTATTCTAGTTAGTTCCATTTAAAGTCAGCAGGAGCAGATCCCAGTAGTTCTAACCTCTGTTTTTCTGGCTGATTCAAGCCTCAGTGCCAGTGAAGGAATGGATATAAGGAGTTGCCATCTGATGCGTACCTGGCTTGTACTGCAGTTTTCCTCCACAAATGTGTCTGTGAATGTGTGTGAGATGTGAGAAAGGCAGTATTTGGCTTTGAATTTGAGAAATCATTTAAATAGAGTATTCAATGCCATTTTTAAAATAGGCTATAAAATTATGTAGCAGTGATACTGTGAAAGAGCTTTAGTTTGCTATGAAGTCTATAGCAGTGTTAAAATTTCCAAAGTGGCCGTAACAGCAGGATGGTCTCTCGTTATGTGTGCAGTATAAACTTTTACTAGTTTATTATGCACTAAATTCACTGTTTTGAAAGGTACAACAGTGGGGTTTTTTTTGTTGGTTGTTTTTTAATGTTCCTCAGCAGCCACTTTTAACTGTATGGGATCTTACTGTAGCCATTTTTAAAGAAGTTCATTCTTTCTGAGGGTTAGATACAGTAAGATGAGATGCCCAGCTGCATTTCTGTAAACTGTAGTGCACTTGGAAAATATGTGAGATACTGTAGAGTGTAAAGAATAAATAAGCTTGCAAATTCAGGACCTAAAGCTGTTAAATCTGGTGTGTGACTTAAAGTTTTGAGTTCATAATCTGAACTAGAAAATAAGTATTCTCAGTTACGAAAGTGCTCTTCTGAAATCATTGTTACAGAAAATACAGGGTACATTATTGTTGGTATATTTTTTTTCTCCCAGAAGTTGGTCTAACTTTTCTTTAATTGTTTTATTCACTTCTTATTTTTCAGGAGTCTTTGAAAAATCCTTAGTGGTCATGACATTGTTACAAGTGACATAAATTAGCCAGTGGCTCAGAATGATGGATACCCAGAAGACTACAAATGGTTTGCAAGTGATTGGAGAAGGGACTGGTATAGGGAAATCGACACTCCACATGGTGGGGTATTTGGGAAAAGTCAGTTGAAACTTGTTTTACATGTGTGCAAAGTTCATTTTCTCTGCTTTGAGAGATTTTGAATTGGTCTTAATTTTACAAAAAAAAAAAAAAATTCTCAAAATTATTTTCCACGGAAATCTATAACAATGGCGAAAGATTATTCGAAGTAAATACGTGCCTATAATTTTTTTACTGGCACTATTTTTAAAACTGTTTGCATTCCTATGAAAATTGATTTCTGTTTCAAAGATCTGAGCTTGTGTTCCCTGGCAATAAGGTCCTGTGGTTTAGTTCAAGTAGAAAGAAACATTGCATAATTGTGTTGCTAAAGATAACTTATTAAATATTTGAATATTTAAATCAAAATATAAATTTATTTAGAACACTACCACATTAATATATAGCTTATAAATATTTTCTTTTTAAAAAAATCTAGTTTACTTATTTGTGTTGTATTAGGTATTCAGTTTAGAAGTTGTATGCTAGTTTTCTATCTTGGTATGTATGTATGTCTTACCTTGGGATAACACAAAATAGGTAAGTTTATACTGCTTTTTCTTTCTTTCTTTCTTTCTTTTTTTTTTTTTTTTTTTTAGAACTGTAATTCCCTGGAAACAGCTGCACACAAGTATTGTCCAGTCTGCAAAGAGAAGGGCCAGATCCGAGTTTTACGGACTTACCGCATTAATTTTCAAGAGTCCATTTTTCTTTGTGAAAATCCTCAGGTATTATGCCGATTAACAGTTTTGTTTGGTAGCGCAGAGGCCTTTACCTACACCTTTTTAAGTTCAAGATATTGCTGGTGTTCAGCAGACTGTTGAAATAGGATACAGTTGAGTCCATATGCGGGATAATGTTTGTCTATATATATAGACAAAATCATAACTAATCTGTGTACATGCAGTGTTTAGGCATAGCTAGCTACCCTAAAGAGTTAAAGAGTAGATTAAAATGAATGAAGGAGAGCAAGGCAACACAAGTGCTACTAAATACATCTGTGTACGAATCAGAATACAAGGAAAAATTTGATGATCCATGTAACTAATACACGACTCTTGCAGATGCAAGTCTTCTGTTTTCCCTTCTTTAAGTCTGGGTAATGCAAATAGGTTTTTAATTATAATTACAATGTTTGGTTGGGTTTTTTCCCCCCTTTTAAGTCTAACCTTAGCTGGTCTTCTGTGATGGTAAATATTTGAGTTGTGATTTTGCTGCTTCTCCCTTCTCCCTGTGTGTGAGGAGGGTACAGCAATCCCATATAAACTAGAGCCCTTAATTTACTGTCTTCGAATCATAGAAACACAAAGTTGGAATGGACCTACAAGATCATCTAGTCCAATCATTCCTCTGTTACCAATACTACCCACTAAGCTACTAAATCATGTCTCCTAGCACCTTCTGGAACACCGCTAGGGATGGTGACTCTAGCACCTCCCTGGGCAGGCCATTCCAGTGCCTGACTACTCTTTGGGAGAAAAAGTTTTCCTGACATCTAATCTAAATCTCTCCTGGTGCAACTTGTGGCCATTCCCTTGAGTCCTACCATTAGTTATCTGGGAGAAGAGGCCGACACCCTCCTCTTCACAACCTCCCTTCAGAAAGTTGTAGAGTGCAATACGGTCTCCCCTGAGCCTCCTCTTCTCCAGAATTAACAATCCCAGCTCCCTCAGCCATTCCTAAGACTTGTGCTCCAGACCCCTCACCAGTTTTGTTACCCTTCTCTGGACACGTTCCAGGGCCTTGATGTATTTCTTGTAGTGAGAGGCCCAAAACTGAACACAGTACTTGAGGTGTGGCCTCACCAGAGCTCAGTACAGGGGGATGATCACCTCTCTGTTCCTGCTGGCTACGCTATTCCTGATGCAGGCCAGGATGCCATTCTCTGGCCACCTGGGCATGCTGTCGGCTCATGTTCAGCCGAGCATTGACCAACAGTCCCAGGTCCTTTTCCTCTTCACAGTCTTCTAGCCACTCTGCCCCAAGCCTATAGCATTGCATGGGGTTATTGTGGCCAAAGTGCGGGAGCCGGCACTTGGCCTTGTTGAACCTCGTACCATTTCCCTCAGCCCAGCAATCCAGCCTGTCCACATCCCTCTGAAGGCCCTCCCTACCCTCAGGCAGATCAACACTACCTCCCACTTGGTGTCATCTGCAAACGTACTGATGGTACACTCAATCCCCTCATCTAGGTCATCAATAAAGTAGTAGTAGACAGAGACTAGACTATATCCTTTTCTGCTTTTAAATAATCGTAGTATCATTTTGGAGATCAGTAATAGTGGATTTGCCTAAATTCTGGTTGCAGAATAGCTATGTATGTAAGACCCTACCAAACCTGGTCTAATGCAACTGGTTAGCCTGAAAGATACCCTGCCAGTTTCAACACCAGTAATCTCTCAGGCATGGGATGATAATGCCAAATCTGTACCCTGAAGGAAAGAATAATGGAATAAGACAAGAGGACTCTCCTCAGCAAAATTAGCTTGTTTTCAGGGGCTGTAAGCATTTGTTGGAATTGGAAAAGTAGTGTTGATTATCTCTACTAATATTTTTACTTCATAATTGCTTGTAAGACAGTGGTTGGATAAAACACCCTTTGTGGCATACATATGTTCAATATATGTATTGATTTAATTAAAATACCACTTTACAGAAGTTCTGTGTTCTATTTTAAGGGTATGGTTTGCACTTCTT
The DNA here is from genome assembly GCA_013400055.1 of Nycticryphes semicollaris. Lineage (NCBI taxonomy): Eukaryota > Metazoa > Chordata > Aves > Charadriiformes > Rostratulidae > Nycticryphes > Nycticryphes semicollaris. Next base: position 329,989 of record VXBJ01002919.1, read on the forward strand.
TTAGCTCTTGTTCACCTGAAAGTGCTTTGTGGATTTCACTGTAACTTTTTTTCTGTCCTTTAGTGTATCTACCCACTTGGTTATAAACCATTAAACAGCATAATTACTTCTGCTGATTCTGAAAATCATCAAGTTCCATCTACTCATCAGAAAAGGAAATTGTGTGATACTGATGACTTTTCTTCTGTTGAATCACATTCAAAAAAAGCAAGGGCTAATGATGTGGTGAATGCTGAGCACACTATTAATACAGACCCTGTTGTCAAATGCTATCAGAATAGCTTATGTATTCCCAAGTCAAGCCTACATGATGTGTTACAAAAGGACCCACAAAAAACTGCTAATGATGTGGAGCCCAGCATGCAGAAGGCAGATTTTGAAACAAACACCAACAGCTATCAAGAAAGTCCACCTAAGACTCCTAGTCCCAGAACACAACTCTTGCCTAATTCTGAACTTTGCTCAACAACTTCTGAAATTTTGCTCAAAGAGGATAAAGGTTTCACTAACGACACAGAGTTACATCTTCAGTGGAGAAACATGCATAATCTTTGTTGGTTAGATTGCATTTTGTCAGCGCTGGTACACTTAGAAATATTAAAATTTGCTCTGGCAGAAGAATATAATGACGGGAAATGTTTACTCCAGGAACTCTTAACAAAATATAATCAAGCAACTGTGCTTCTGAATTCCTGTAAAAGGAGTAAAGTAAAAGGTGAGTAAATTTAGCTGCTGTTTCTTCATATTCAGACTGGTCTGCTCTGTTACAAATATGTGGAATTTAGTACAGTGCACTTAATCATGCAGTTCTACCTCAAGGTCACAACAGAATGAGTTATCATGAATTACCATGAATTTGCAGAGCAGTGTGCTTTATCTAGCAGAATCCTGGTAACCTCTGAAATTGCTTTTCTTGGGCTAAACCTGTACACTTTGAAATCATCAAACACTAAACATATTTTTTTGTCATATCCCACATAGAGTATATGTGAATTGTTTATGTAATGGAGCTTGACTGTTTCCTTCTCTCTGTCTGTTCCCCTCCTCTGTTTCCTTCCCCCTATCATATTGGGATTCTTTTCTAATCTTAACCTTCAAAATAATTTCTGTTGTGGGTTATATCCTTGTATAACTGGACAGTTGCCTTGTCAAACCAAAAATACCAAAATCTTCTGGCTCCAGCTGCACTCATTGAAGGAGTGCTTCCCCTGAGGTCTGCAGGCTGTGCTGTGGATGATAGTGCTTCCTAGCCTGTTTCAGTCCAAATTAATCAAGCCTGGTTCATATTACCTGGAAGGGGCTACTGAGTACTCACAGGTTGGAGGACTGTAACCTCCAATCACACAGGCAGTGGAGGGCAGCTAGGGACAACCTTCCAGGCGGCACAGCTGGAGTCAGAGGAAGATCATTTTCTGGATTGTGGATTCAGTTTAAGACACTTAAACTAAGATCTGTTTTTCTTAGTCGTCTTAAACTGACCCATTGGTTTCACCTGTTAGAGAATTAATACAGATCTCTGGTTAAGCAATACCTTTCATGATAGTTTTTTTTTTCAATAGATGTTCCAGGAAAAGTGTGAGTTTGAGTACAGAGACTGTAGTCCCAGAACAGCATTAGATAACTTGAAGAATATCATACCTTTCCTGAAAAAAATAATAGGTATATCAAAAATGGCTTAATTCAACTTGTGGCAGAGAAAATACACTATTTTACAAAGGGGGAAAAAACCTATCCAAAATTATTCTGAAGTAGTTCATATACTCTGCTTGCCAGAAAGTCAGGCTGCTTGATTTTAGGTTTTAGGCTGTTAGGTGGAAGCTCTCTACCATCACAGAACCTGTCTGAGATGTTTTTCTTTCCCCTCTGTTGTGCTGTTTGCAAAGGAGCTCTGGTGTGCAGGACCCCTTAAATAGGGATTTGGGTGTTGGAATAAAATGTCATTTGAGATAACAAACCTTTTAATTTCCAGGAATTGCTGCAAAACAAATTAGTTTGTGCAACAGTGAAGAGGGGATTGAGTTAATAGTGTTGTTGTAGAGAATAGGTGTAGTATTTACTCAACCATTCTGGGTAATTTTTCAGCATCTTTTACATATGGTTGGTTTTTAAAATTATCAAAAGCAACAGAGCTGCAATAAGCTTATTTTTATGTTTTTTATTTACTTAGATTTTATAAGTAAGAAATAGTTTTCACAGCTATTCTAAATCCTTCCTTTAATCTGTGTAGGTTATGATTATGATTGTGTAATAAAATTTATGTTCTTTATTAGGCTTTAAGAATGGGTCTGTGTACAAACAATGTAACTTGTAAATTTAAAATACATAGTAAAATATATAGCATACACTATTCTAAAAATAATTACTATTTTAAAGGCTAACTTAGCAAACAATTATTTAATGTGGAACAACACAAATTTTTTATTGTGATTTGTATGACATCATTACAAAGCATGTAAGCAAATTTTTTCACTTTTGATCTTAATGTTTAGGTTATAAAATCCACTCTTAATTTCTGAATCTTCAGCGTTAGCAATGTCTGGTTACATGATCCTTCCACTACTCTCTAGCTATTGGTTTAGACTCTTAGCCGTAATTTAAGTCAGGCTGAGTAATTAACTACTGGTTAGCAGACTGCAGTAAAATGTTTATAACTTCTGTAGATTCTTCTGTAATTTTCAAACCAATTAACACCAAACATTGGCTATTTTACTGACAGTTTTGGGCAAACAGATCAATATGAAAGGCATCAGCTTGCAGAGAGTGACCACATGTTAGGGATACATGTGTGTGTGAAAGGGTTGGGGTGTTACACATAAATACATGAAAGCGTATGTATTTTTTTTCTTCAGATGTTCTTCCAAAAGCAGAATCGAATCTCAATGAAATCAGAAACAGAATTTTTACACAGCTTCAGCCTCGGGTTAGGTGTGAATTGGGTAAGTTCTTAGAGCATCATCTCAGTATTTACTTTCAGGAAACTCTACATATAAAGCCTTGTAGCATGTCAGTACATAAAAATATGAATGTACGTATGCACCCAAGACAGCTTGCAAAAACCTTTTTTTTTATTTTATTTTATTGGTGACATGCACATGCTTTACAGTCTGATCAGCTACTTTGTCCTTTGACTGTGTTTTTGTCTTTATAGAGAGTGTATTTTCATTTTTGTAACTCTACTGTGGTCGTAAAATTGTCATTGATAACAACTTAATAACACGGATCAGTCCATGTTATCAGATGAGGATTAGAAATACAGCCTTGAAGGGATAACTGGATTTCAAATTATAGCAATAAACTTATATTCTTTATTTTTGAAGTACTGAAAGCTGTTTTCAAATATTCAGTGACTTTTTTCTGCCCCATCTTTGAAGGTAAGAAGGAGAGTCCAGTGTTTGCACTCCCTCTACTCTTACAACTGGATCAACAAGCTGAGAAACTATTCTTGCATTCTTTTTCATGGAAGTTTGAATGTGTATGTTGTGGCTACAAATACCAGGAACGGTGAGATTTATTTTTTTTTAAAGTAGCATCTGCGTAACTGTTCTGCCATACCTTTTTAAATCTGCATGTGTGCTAGTTGATCTTGTTTAGATCTCTAGGTTTTGTACAGTTTACGCTTGTTGGTGAAGTTTTACACGATTCACAATTTTAGGCTAGTGTTTGCAAATAGTTAACTGGTGTGTCATGTCTTAGGAAACCAGGTTGTCACTTAAGAAATAAATAGTAGGTAACTCTGTGAGTCCCTGGCCATGCTTACTCTGATATTTTGCTAAGGGTATACAAATTATTGTGGTTTTAAACAATATATGCCAAGTACACTTTTGCTGCTGAAGAATATCTGTAATATTCATTTGCATTACAAAGAATCAGAGATTCTCTCACATAATTTATCCATTTTATAATAGTATTCCAGGGAAGTAATTTCTTGTGAATTGATTTAGGTCTGTGTAGCTGCCAGGTACAAGCTAGTCACTTAGGCTCCATTCAGAGTCAGCAGAAAAAGAGAGGCACTTTAAGAAGACAGCTCACTTTACTTGAAAAATACCTGTTTCTCTCCACTTTCTTAGATGTATATGATAAAATTCTAGATCTGCAAGTGAGATGAGATTAATGCTGCCTGTTGTATTGCCAGCGAATGTATAGTCCTGGTTAATAATCTGTTCAAGAGCCTTTGTTACATACTGTGGGGTTTTTTTTTTTAAGTTGAAAAAATCTAGGGTAGGTTGAATTTAAAGGAAGTCCTTTCTGTGGCTAAATGAATGAATACACTACACTATTTCACTTTAATATCCCGTACATTGTGTTTTTGTACAATGTAACCTTGGTTTAATCTCAGCTCTGAATATGCTGGTTTTTGAAAATAAGATCTTGTGTAACATGGATTCTGAGGTAGTTTGTTACCACTTCCTTCTCTCCTTGAGATTCTGTATTAGCTAGTAAATTACACAAATCCTGGTGCAAGGGAGAAAGAGCAAATAATGTGAAACTGAAGGCCAAAGAGCTGCTGAGAGCAAATGATGACTGATACTGTTTGGCAGAACTGAATTCGGTGCTGACTTGGTTGTGATGCAGTTGCAGTGGAATTCATACAATTAGCATGAATGTGAATAGAATTAACATCGTTATAACTTTTTGTCTTATAGTAGAGTGTGTATATTCACTGTTTTGTGATCAACAACTCAATTTACTCTTTTTTTTGTGTGTGTGTTTATGTGTGTCCAGGTTTAGGAAGACACTAACAACATTCACAAATATAATCCCTGATTGGCATCCCCTTAATGCTGTTCATGTTGGACCGTGTAATAACTGTAGCGACAGATCTCAAAGACGGCAGATGATTTTGGAAAAGTGAGTTTGGATATGTGAACTTGAAAATAAAATACATACAGTTCTGAGACTAACTTTATTGAACATTTCACTTTAAAAACCAATCAGTTTACAGAGATTTTAAGCTATAAACTCTGATAAATACTCACTCTTAAAGATTTTTAGATCCTTCTTAAATGCTGAGGTGGCAAATAATGTTCAATAAGCATGAAACATGGAGCAGTGTTTAACATGCTGACCAGCACATGTGTTTGAGCCAGGTCGTAAATATAAAGCTGTTGCCTGATCATCTGTTTACTAGTTTGACTTGGGAACAGTCTCCTTTCCTACTGCAGTTTTGGCACAGTTGTTGTATTTTTTTTTTTCCCCCACCTTTTCCCCACTCCCAAAATCCCTTTTGTTGTCTTGGCTTTTTCTCCTCATCTATAACAAAATGGAATGTCCAATTGGAGTATTCTTATCCCTTGACAACCATGCAATCTGAAGAGTCCTGTGTTGAAGTAGAACACTAAGGGCAGGACTACATACCCTTTGAGGTGCCTTACTTTTTAATTATGAACTTTGGCCACTATTTGTTTGTAATAAACTGATACTTTATTGTTTCTTTTTTTAGAGTACCCTCAGTATTAATGTTACATTTCCTAGAAGGCTTGCCACATAACAACCTGAAGGACTATTCATTTCGGTTTGAAGAAGATACCTACCAAATAACATCTGTTGTTCAGTATCAAACAGATAAGAAGCACTTCATAACCTGGTCTTTGAATCCTGATGGTAAGAACCATAAATTCTATTAAAATACTTCCTGAGTCTACATCAAATACTGTTTTGTGGGTTACACAACATTATAGCGGTAGTCTCAACAGTCCATATATAACAACAAGGATTTCTTTTGTCTGTATTCTAGAATTCATATTAAATTTTTGTGAATAATTGTGGGAACTTCACTAGTCTGAGTGAAGCTTTCAGTTTGGTTTAACTGGTTTGTCCTACACTGCACTCGCTGGCAAAAGTTAGTTGGGTAGAGTTGTTTCCTTTCATAACTTTGTAAAAGTTAAAAAATACAGTCTAAGCATGACTGTGGGACAAATGGTACTGGTTATTTTGAAGCCAGTTACTAATCCATTCTTGGCTGGAAGGAAGAGAACCTATGGAACTACCAGCATTAATGAAGTTTCTTTTCAGTTCTGAACTTTACTGCACGTGAGGCACAAATCGACATTAGAAACATTACTAATGGCACGATGGTTGTACCATTGATGGGAATTCCATAATCAGAGAAGGTGAAAAGTTGATATTTGATTCTCATGCTTCCGTAGAGAGAATGGAGTGCAGTCTTAGCAAGTGTTCTGACAACATGAAATTGTCCAACTCATACCGCCAGAGTTTCAGAAGAAATAGGAAGAGGAAGCGAGCAGCTGGGAAGTGCCTAGTTAGGAATATCCTACACATCATAAATTTCTATTTTTAATTTCTTACAGCTGTAAAATATTTGGTTGTGAGGATCATTTGCTGATGATAAGGCAGATTATTAAAATGAGTAGTTTCTCTTAAGCCCCTGTGCCTCCCACTCAGGCAATGTAAAGGGCTACTGGGAAATTTAATTTGAGAGGTGGTTCTTCACTTAGAGCTGTGCTGGTATTTTCAAACAAGATGTCAGCATCATTAGTTCAAAAAACTCACCCTAAAACACCTTAGCTTTGTTTTTTGGTTGACCTGTAATAGTATTGCTGCAACTTCTGCTTGTGTGTGATCTTTTTACAGTGTAAATCTCCCAGGTTTTTTCTGATGTGATAAAGAACGGAGAAGAAACCCTTTATTTTCTGCTTATCAGGGGAATGGGTTAATAAAAATATTTGACAAATGTCTGAGGATAGTGACTTAGTTTTAAAAGTCTCTGAGTCTCTACACTGATTTATTTTTCAGGGACTTGGCTTGAATGTGATGACTTAAAAGGACCATATTGCAAGAGACATAAAACTTTTGAAGTTCCTCCTTCAGAGATTCATATTGTTATCTGGGAAAAGAAAACATGCCATGTGCCAGAAGAACAGTATTCACAGTCACAGTTCCAGAGTAAAAACATTGAAGGTTTTCCACTTAATAATGTACAGTCAAATTCCACAGCTTTGCGTTGTGGTTTTGATAACACGGTAGACAAAATACCCGCAGAACATCGCGAAGAGGATTCTGTGAGAACTCCAGATAAGAAACAGCAGCAAGTACCTGAGGATGAAAGTATTGTTTATCGTGGTTTAGAAAATCTGGCACATGATGATCTCGTAACACTGACACTTGAAGAAATCCAGGTTGACTCAGAAGGTAAATCGCTGCTGAATGGACAGATGGTGGGAAATAACTTTGTTGAAATGGGCACACTGCAACAGCGGGGATCAACTTTTTCACCTAACACTCCATATACAGGAGAGTTTGCTGGATCTAGTCTAGCTGTGAACAATAAATGCACATTATATGAAAATTCCAGCATTTGTTTACCTCTGGAAGAACTGAACCAAGCAAATATAACTCCTCCTGTGCCCAAAAAACATGACCTTGACTCATCGCTCGCTCAAAGAACAAATGACAGAACTAATGTACCTAACGGAGAACACGGATCAAATTCAGACCTACAGCTAAACAAGAAGTTGTCACCAGCAGGGGATATTATACAAAAACCACCTGACTTGAAAAATGCAAGCAAACTTGTAGTTAATTCTCAGGTTGCCAATTCTGCTGCTGCCAATAATTCCTCTCAGCCTTCTCACAAAGACCAAAAAAGAGGATTTGTAGGAAGCTGGGTAAAGAAATTATTGAGCAAGAATACTTCTTTTATGCCTTCAAGTGCCTCAACTCTCAAGAATGAGAGAAGTTGCAGAACTCCCTCAATGCTAAAAATAAGTGAAGTGCGATTGCCAGTTAAAGGAGCGAGTAACTTTGGTGGTTTTCAAAGCAGAGGTACAAAGAAAACAACGGAGACCCCAAAATCAGTGTTTCCTCAGAGTGATAATACTCAACTTTTATCAAATGCCAAAGGGTTTTCTCAAAGCGCTCGTCTTCCAACGGCAAGTTGTACCACTGTTGAAGGTCCAGCTTGGAACAAGTCAGGAAGTGTGTTGGGTACCTCAGGTAAAGCGACTCAGCTCCGTTCATCTAACTCTAACTCTGGGAAGGCAGTAGAGTCAGACAGTGACAAAACAAAAAAACTTCGCCTAAAACTGTTAAAAAAACTTAACGCTAAAAAGAAGAAGTTGGCTTCACTGGATAGGCTAGCGGTGGAACAGATGAAACCCGAAAAGCCTGTGAATGGAGGTGCAAGCACCCCATCACAGGTGGCATCTCACAATGACGGTGAATTATTGCAGAGCTTTTTAAAGGAGCTGCAGCATCAGATTGATGTCGCAGATAGTGAATCCGAGTGCACCAGCCATAACAACAGTGATGAAATACTGGCGGAATTACTGTCCCCTACTTCAACTGTTGCTTCCTTAGAGGCTCCAAAAAGTGAAGAGGAATGTATGTATATGGAAATGGTGGATAGCAGTGTTGTAGCAACAGCAGCTGATGAGAAGACCAATGTGCCACAGGCAGCAGTGACAAGCGAGGACCACAATTATTACAGTCCTGTAAAGGACAGTAACTCGGAACTTCATGCAATAAGCAAACCCAGTGTGAAGAAACTTGCTTTTGAAAGCCCTACAAGGGAAGATATCCTTGAAGACCTATTCTCCATTTCAGCACCGAGCTCAATGGCAGGTGACATAGATTTACCTCATTTTGATGAAACTCTGTTTGAAACTTGGTAAATTTTTGGTTTCTTGGTTTCAAGTATGTGTTGATATTATGTGTATTTTGCAACAAAGCACTATTAAATTATATTTTATAACTGGTGTCATTGCACACTGGCTGTACTTGAACAGTTTACATTTGAGGTGTTATTTTTCTTAGAATTTTATTGTAGCAGGCAAATAATGCATTTTATTTTTCTGATAAGCAGTTATTTTAGCTGTCAGATATCATGATGGTTTTTAATTATAAGCTCCTATGAGTCTTAATTTTTGCTGCTTTTAATATGGAAAACTTACCCATATTCCACTGAGTTTGAGAAATAATAAATTTACATTGTCTTAATGATGTAATGGTGTAAGAAATATCACTTAGGTTGTAATGATTTATTTTACGGGATCACCCAACTCCGGAAGTCTTTTTGTCTGACTGAAAAAAAAGCAAGTTCCTTCTACAAGTGGGGATGTTTGCATCCTTTGGTACAAAGATAATTTGCAACACTAAACTCAAGGCTGGTGTTCTGTTGGGAACTCCACTCTTTTCAGAATTGCTTTTCAAACAAACTCACCCCCTTGGATCTCAGGATACACAGTAGAAATTTTCCTACCGGAAATTATGGCTTGTACTGAGTTTTCATCCGGGGCAACTGAAAATATAATTTGGCAGCATATTCTGAGCCAGGTTATTATTTAAGTAAAATTAGTAGGATCTGGGACAGAATATGCAGCACTAAGAAGTAATATCAGATGTAACTTTTAGTTATTCAAAACTGCAATAAGTAAAAAAAAGGTTTCTAAGAATTAAAATTAACTGTAAGTTAGCTCCCATTACTGTTGTCACTAGGAATTTTTCATGGGTAGAGCCGTGCACCTTGGTCCATGTGTGAGAGTGTCAAGGAAAGGCAAGGTCAAGAGGAAGAAAGTAATGGAAAATGTGGCAAGACAGGGGAGGATAAGCAGAGGGATCCACATCTTGGCCTTTCTGGATTTGGATAGCTTTCATTTTGCTAGATGGGAATCTTTTTTAAATTCATAGACACGGAGCTTGAGGGTATTATATGCTAAATTAGATTAGCTGTACATTTTTCTTGTACTCGGAAGTAACAAGGATTTTATCAGCAAAGTCTTTTTTTGGCCTTTTTTAGAGGTATTCTGCATTTTTGCGTGGTTTTAGATCCCAAGTTCAAAACATTAAGGCCTCAGTCTTACTTTTCTGGTAGGTGGGGTTGAACATAATTGTTCTAACAAGGCAGACTTAAGTGGTCTTGGATAGCTTGAACCAGGTTCAAAACGTGTTTGAGAAACTGTCGGTGGCAGTGAAATCACCTTGCCAAGCTATTTCTCTTGCAATTATGTATATGTTTATCAAACTGACACTTCAGACAACAAAAGGTTTCATTCCTGAAATACAAGTCTTTGTAAAGAACTTGAGCTCCGCCTCTGTTTTGAATGTTGTAATTGGTAACGTTACAATAGAAACCAAATCAATGGATTCACAATGTAAAGTGCCAGTGTCCAGCTGGTGAAAAGTTTGCCTGTTTGTGAATTTCCTTATTAAAAAATGCTGACCAAAATTAGTGTTGCGTTGATCAGTGAATAAAATAGGTGCCTCAGCAGGACTTGAGAGGGGGAAAGGATTTTCTTGTGGAGTTTTCCAACCAGTGGTTTCTGTATGTGCAAACCACTAAAATGCAGTCTCACTGCCCCCAACTACTTGTTGCAGAGGTTTCCCCAAGCATTAGGGAGCTGCCTTCAAGTGTAGACACTGTGACCGACTGCATTGCAGCTGCCTGCAGCTGTGAAGTGGGAGCTCCTTCACCACTGGCCTGGAACGGGGCACAGACCCAGGGGTGAGTGAAGCAGCAACCCTGGGGTTGGCATGATGCAAAATGCGTAGGGCAACAGGAGAGACCCACTAGAAGATGAGAAAGTCCTGGTGTAAGGAAGGACTATCAGAATGGTTAGAGTTGGAAGGGATCAATGAGTTAAAGATCATGAGTTCCACTGCCCCTGCCATGGGCAGAGACACCTCCCACTAGACCAGGTTGCTTAAAGTCACATCCAGCCTGGCCTTGAACATTTCCAGGGATGGGGCATCCACAACTTCTGCGCAACCCATTCCAGTGTCTTGCCACCCTCACAGTAAAGAATTTTGTCCTAATATCTAATCTGAATCTGCCCTCTTTCAGTTTAAAACTGAAAAACTTTTAAAAAAGAGTCCCTCCCAATCTCTCCTGTAGTAGACCCCCATTAGGTACTGGAAAGACAATAATTAAGTTAATAGCAGAGAAGGGTGTTGGGGGCACATCGGTGCATGTATGTTAGGAGTCCTCAGTCTCCAGCTGTATGGGATACAAGATGGGCACCCATAAGTATAGAAGCTCCAAGAGCAAATAAATAACACCTGTGATTAAGTCTGAAACTGCTTTACGTTACATACTGGCAGTATGAAATCTGTTCATGCTGCAAGTTCTTTGCTGCCTGAAATAATTCACTAAAGAAGATGCTTTGCAGGTTTGTATGTTTCCATAAGTGTTTTACTGCCTCTGATCCTGTGCAGGCAGGAACTCAGCTGAGATTGGATGGAAACCCCATGCACAAAGAAACCATTTGGAATTTGGTGGTTACTGGGCTTTTGGTTTTGAGACTAATTTAAAAATGCAGCTTCTTGTTTGCTGTAAAGGGAATTGAAAGTATTAGTTTTCTGTCAACTAGAAATAAACTAGGTGGGCATATAACAAATATGTTGAGTGAGCAGAAGTTAGTCACTTTATTTTGGAGGGGATAAATTTCCAAAAGTAATGGCCTTGAGCACTTGAAGGGATTATATTTTACATGTTTCTTCACCTCTTGCATCACATAGTCTTGTCAGCCTGCATCTTCTGGTTTGGGAAAGGCCCAAGTATGACACAGATATACAGCTTGTAGTTCAGAATCAGCTCTATGGAGGAGGTAGCACTGATTCAGATCTTACTACACGATGATATACAGTTTTTACCAAGGAGTATAGGTAAAAGGGCTGCTTTCCTGCTTCCTCTCAACCTGCCTATAATAAATCAGCCCATCTGCGGAGGAGCTGCCTGGGTGGATTTTTAGCTGTCTCCGTGCTAGGGCAATGTTCTAGAAACTCATTGTGGTGCTGATGACAAAATCTGATTTTGATCTTGATGTTGCTTTTCTGCTTTAAATAATCATTCCCTTCCTGGCAACGTATCAACAGAGAGTGATAATTCCTTGTCCCTGTTCCTTTTGCAAATCGAAGCAGCTGCTCTTCTCTCCGTGAGCCGCTTCATGCTCAGAGCAAAGTGTGTTACCTTCCAAGCGCATTATTCTCCGTGCAGCTCCCCAAGTGTGTGCCATGCTTTAAAGTCCACCAGGATATTCGGTCTGGGAGTGGAAAAGCTTCCAGTCCAAGTATAGATCTAAGACAGGGTGTGAGCAGAGCAAGAGAGAGAATCAGGTTAACAGGATTATGAGGCCAATGAAGTTGTGCACAAACACGGTGGGGTTGTTTCCGAGGAAGATGCTGAAGCTTCACCACGCAGGAGAATGCAGTGCAGCCACGGGGCTCACGAAGGAGATCAAATTCCAGGAGAGGAGTGTAAAGAAGTAGGCCTGGCCTTTTTTAACATAGGGACTGGAAGAGTAGTCTGCTGGGGGCTGGTGCTTCCAGCTCATGTTTTCTGGAGAGGCTGAAGAAACCCTCAGGAGATCAGGAAGAGGAGGCTGAGGAGAGACCTCATCGCTCTCTACAACTACTTGAAAGGACATTGTAGAGAGGTTGGTGCTGGTCTCTTCTCACAGGTGATTAGCAATAGAACAAGGGGCAATGGCTTCAAGCTGCAACAGGGTAGGTTTAGGCTGAACATGAGGAAAGAATTTTTCACAGAAAGGGTGGAATAGGCTGCTCAAGGAGGTGGTTGAGTCCCCATCCCTGAACGGATTTAAGAGTCATTTAGATGTGGTGTTGGGAGATTTGGTGTAGGGGAGGAATTTGTAGAGCAGGGCTAATGGTTGGACTTGATGATCCCAAGGGTCTTTTCCAACCTGAATGATTCTATGATTCTATGTTTCTCCCTGGACTTAAGTCTATATTACTCTTTTATGTAAATGACTATCTTAAGGATCTTCTTGAATCATAGAATTGTCTGGGTTGGAAGAGACCTTTAAGATCAGAGTCCAACCATCAACCTAACACTGTCACCAGTAAATCATGTCCCTCAGCACCTTGTCTACCCATCGTATAAATACCTCTAGGGATGGTGATTCTACCGCCTCTCTGGGCAGCCTGTTATCAAAGGCACCCTTTTGGTGAAGAAATTTTTCCTAATATCAGATCTAAAATACCCAAGACAGAGTTTGGGCTAGCAGCAAACCTGTCCAATTTAGAAATGGACAACATGTTAAAATAACCCGTGAGCTCTAAGTGTTGGCAATAGGCTGGGAAACCCTCCACAGAAGTACCTGGTGAGGAGGCATCTCTTCTTTCCTCCTTAGAAAAATGACTTTGGTCCTGTTGCAGAACATTTTGATGCACACACCAGAGACGGAGAGCCCCAAATTATTTTATATCCCTCTAATGCTGGACTTTGTGTTCAATCTTTGGCTTAAGAGAGAGGATGGCCCAGCATTTTTATGTATGATATATGCATTTGAGCTTTTAAGCAGTGTTTTTTACAGTTCTTCTGTCCCGTAACTCCACCTGTTGAGCAGGTTGGGTTTTTTTTCTGTAAAGCCGTATTTCCACTGCCTTGCTCTTTCTATTGGTGTAGCAGAGCCAGAGATTTAAGTAATGGGGAAAGCTGTGAGAAAGAAGTGCATTTGCATTTTCTAAGACAGCATTTTACACTATTTCAGTGGGTACCCGTCTTTTTTATTTCTTCTCTCTGCCTTCAAGCCTGGCGTTGCCGTGGGAAGATGAGATTTTTAAACACTTTGTGCCACAGCACCGTAAATGTTACCATTAATTGGCATTATCGCCAGCCAAAATTAACGGGTTTGGGGCTAACTAACCAAACACCTTCTGCACCTAGGGGCAAGCAGGGAAAATGCTATTATTTGCTGGTGGAATCGTACTATTTTTTAACTTCTTGTCCAAAGTTTCTGGTGATGTTCAGATGATTTCAGCTCTTTTAGGAGCTCCCTTTTCTTCCTGTGGGTCACCTTTCCAAGCAGACGAGGGAACCAAATCTTCTAAATAAATAATCTACAGACTCAATCTCCCCACCCTGCCCCGCTGCTCCAGCAGGTCGCCATTTCCCCCTCCCGCAAGAGAGGCCGCGGGTAGGCCCCACCGCGGGTGACGTGATGGTCCCCCCCACGCCTCGCGGGGCCGCCTGATGAGCCCAGGCGTGGTGTAAAGCCGGAACCGGGAAAAGCGACGCCTGCGGTGGCAGTGGAAGGGCAAGCAGTAGGGTGACGGAAAAAAACATAAAAGCGGGAAAAACAAGAAAAGTGGTGTTTCCGCCCGGTTTCGAACCGGGGACCTTTCGCGTGTTAGGCGAACGTGATAACCACTACACTACGGAAACTCCCGCTGAAAGCCCTTTTTACTACACCCCGCCTTGACCCTGAACACGCAGCGCCGGCGCCGGTCAGCGGGGAAGCTCCGCTCGGCGGGACGCGAGGCCTTGGGGCTCACGGAAGTTATCGTGTAGCTCCCAGCGGCCTAAAGGCGGCGCAGGCCCGACCCACCCGCCGTGAAACCGGGTGCACAGGGGACGGAAAAAAATGTCGGTTCGCTCTCGGTCTTTCCAGCCCACACCCGCAGCTCCGCAAAAGAGATCGCGCTTCGTCCCTGGGTGGGCTCGAACCACCAACCTTTCGGTTAACAGCCGAACGCGCTAACCGATTGCGCCACAGAGACGCGCTGATTATAGGGCCTCCCCAGCCCGCTACTGATGGCGCATCACACCGGGTGACTCCCACCTCACCGACCTCCCCCGGGTGGGGAGCCGGGGGCTCTGCCCATGCACCCCCGGGGAGCCGCTGTCACCCCGCGAAAGGGCTCCCAGCTGAGAGGGAGCCCCGGGAGAGTCTCGCTTTGTGTTCACTTTGGGTGTCCGGTTACTTTTTAAATATTCTTTTTTTTTTTTCTTTTTTTTTTTTTCCCTGTTCTGTTGCCTTTCTCGTAGGAGCAAGGGAGAGAAAAACAATAGACAACCAGAAAACAAATAAAAAAACTGAAAGTTATATATCTTGGCGAGTGGGAGCCTCACAGCTCCTTCTGGCAACAGAGCAGCCGGCAAGTGGAAACTCTCCAAGTATTTGCCAAGGGCAAGCAAGGCAAAAATAAACATCTCCTACTAAAGTACCCAATGTCTTTTTCTTCCTGTAATTTCAATACTAAAATGACTAGTTGTGACCAGAGACTTGAAGAGCAGAAGACAAAATTCACCCCCCACCTTTTAAAGGCCAGTGATAATTATCTGCAAGGCTTAATGGAAAGTGCAATCACTGGCAGAAATGAGTCAGAGTCAAAGAAACAACTCAAAGGGGAGCAGAAGGGAAATCACTGCCTGGCCAGCCTTACTTCAGCTCTAAAAAGTCTATTGAATCATAGAATTGTCTAGGTTGGAAGAGACCTTTAAGATCATCTAGTCCAACCATCAGCCTAACTCTGATAAAATAAAAAAAAATACCCAAGAAAAATAAACAATCAATTTGCAGCCACCTAAAAGGTAATAAGGTCATAACGACAACTAACACGAGCTGTGAAAACCAAATGATGCTGAAGAAGTGTGATTCACCTTCAGGAACCCCAGATCCCAGAGACTGAGGGGAAAGGCTGGAGCAAGGAAGACGTACCCTTGGGGGATGAGGATCAGGTCAGGGAATACTTAAGCAACCTCCACATACATAAATCCTTGGACTCTGATGGGATGTACCCACAAGAGCTGAGGGAACTGGCAGATGTCATTTCAAGGCCACTCAATCATCTTTGATCGATCACGGCAACTGGGAGAAGTGCCCAATGACTAGAGGAATGCATGTCACCCCCATCTTCAAGGGCAAGAAGGATGACCTAGGGAACTAGGCCAGTAACTAGTGGTGTACCCCAGGGATCAATATTGGGTCTAGTCCTGTTCAACATCTTCATTAATGATCTAGATTGATGGGGACCTTCAGCAAGTTTGCAGACAACACCAAATGCAGAGCAGTAGTTCATATTGCCAGAGGGTTGTGCTGCCATCCAGAGGAACTTCAACAGGCTGGAGAAATGGGCTGTCAGGAACCTCAGGAAGTTCAAAAACGAAAGGTGTGAAGTCCTGCACCTGGAGAGGAACAGCCCCATGCACGGATGTATGCTGGGAGATGATAGCTGGAAAGAAGCTCGACTGAAAAGGACCTGGGGGTTCTGATGGACACCATGGTGAACATAAACCAGCAATGTGCCTTTGCAGCAAAGGCAGCGAATGGTACCCTGGGCTGCATTAGGAAAAGTGTTGCCAGCAGGTCAAGAAGCCACACTTGGAGTGCTAGACTGGTTCTGGGGTCCCAGCACAAGAGAGATAGGGATATGGACGTACTAGAAAGACTCCAGTGAAGGACCACAAAGGTGATGAAGGGACTGAAGCATCTCTCCTATGAGGAAATGCTGAGAAAGCTGGGACTGTTCAGCCTGGGGAAGAGAAGGCTCAGGAGGATCTCATCAATGTGTACAAATACCTGGAGGGAAGGTGCAAAGAGGACTGAGCCAGGCTGCCTTGGTGGAGCTCAATGACAGGACCAGAGGCAATGGGCACAAACTGAAACACAGGAGGTTTGCCCTGAACTTCATGAAGGACTTCTTTTACTGCAAAGGTGAACAAGCACTGGCAGAGGTTGCACAGGGAGGTCGTGGAGTCTCCGTTCTTGGATAAGTTCAAAAGCTGTCTGGACATGGTCCTAGGCAACCAGCTCTAGGTGGCCCTGCTTGAGCAGGGGCGGGGTCAGACCAGATGACCTCATGATGTGCCTTCCACCCTCAGCTCTTCTGTGATTCTGTCAACTTCCTCCTGTGACAGGGTGGCTGGTTGTTGGGACTGTTGGGAGGCCACCATATTGACACTACATGGTAACTCAACAACTGCTGACAAGCTGCTTCTTGGGAGCAAGGGAGGGAGAGACAAGAGAGAGGAAATCCTCATAAGGTGGCTCTGCCACTCACTGGGCACTGCTCAAACCCTACATCAGTAGCTCACTGGGAAATCAGGGGGCTTTGCCAAAAAGGCCTCAGAAGGGGCTGCCCTGGGTCCTGCTCAATTATCCAGCCTCCTGATGGCAGAGAAAACACCAAATCTGCAGATGTGCCCAGGTCAGAGGCGGGTTTCCTGCATCCCCTTTGGAGGGGGCTCAGCTTCAAGCTGGTCTCAGTACATTGCAGCAACGCATGGGGCTCAACCCACTGAAATGTAATAAACCCAAACAACTGCTCTGGGGAAAGCCACAGGCTCGGTTACATGGTGCTTACCGGAGAACTGGAGAGATGGGACCGCCGCAGAAATGGACCTGAGGGTGAAGCAGAGCCACAGGGGTGTCAGCAGCACATGGCGCTCATAGACGAAGGCAGCAAATTTTCAGTGGGTGAGACATGGAAGGGGAGGAGGAGGCTGCGCCGGGAGGGAGGGCCTGGGGGGACTGCAGGTTTTATCTTCAAGCGTTGTGTTTTGAGCTGAGTTTGGACAAATGGAGGGTGGAGACAGGAACGAAAAGAATGAAGGAATTGGGAAATGGGGCGAGAGATTTTCGAGGCGACGCTCTGACTGCTCCCATGGTGTCACTCTCTTGGCCGTGCAAAAATGAAGACGGCACTTAAAAAAACGCAGCGTTGCCCTTTTCTTCATGTAGTACTTCCTGTTTCCAGCTCTGTTCATGCTGGAGATGTGGGGCTTTGTCAGGCTTCGGGGAGGCTGTGATGCTGAAGCAGGCTGACGTGACGGCAGGTAGTCACGCACCCATATGTTTACGTACTATGTATTTGGTGGTTCTGTGGCACTTGAAGTTTACAAAGCACAGTGCTAATACTAACCTACCAGCCCAAGGAGCTTTTGCCCCATTGTATTTATGACAAAGCGTGACAGCTGTGTGTCGCCTGACATTTGTATATAGGAACTTCACAGGAACAGCTTTTATTTTATTGGGACACACACTTCCATTGGAGTCCTTGCAGCCGAGTGCTGAGCAGAGTGCATGAGAGAAGAGAAGAACATCCCGAAAGATATTTATAGATGTGTGTTTTCCCAGTCCTTTCCTCTTCAGTATGAAAGCAATTCTCTGAAAGGATTATTTTGACTGGCTGTTCAAGATTTCCAGAGGAGGAGATTAATGTGCAGAAAGCCTTGCAGTGCCGCTGCAAAAGCTCGCTGGCTTTGCACATTTTCATGAGCTTCCTGGCTCACTGTGTCAAGGTTATCTTCCTCAGACCTGGAGATTGTGGATGTCGATCAGCGACGCAGCAAGCAGAGGGGCTGGGGTCTGACAGCAGCTGCTGAAGCGCAGAATTACCTGTACCTGGAGAGCACCGACTGCAACCAGGGGTTTACAGCAGATGCAGGCACTGCACCCGAAGTGGCCATCCCTCCCCTCTTTTTTCTTTTTGCCTACTTGAGAAAATCCCCTATTTTAAATGGGCAAGGGGAATACAATGGGAGGTGTTTTGCACCAATCTTTCTCTCAGGTGCTTTCAAGTGGTGCCAGCTTTGCCTGATCTTGACAGCGATCCTGTGTGTATCCCACAAAAGAAGGGGAGGCAAGAGCCACCCAGATGTTTGGGTGTCAGGGAGAGGGAACAATTGAACATGTAGATATGTCAGAAGCTGTTTACAGAGTCATTTTGGCTCCATCTTAGCCCTCCCTTGCCAAGACAATTCCCCAAATTGCAAAAAAGATTGCTAGAGCCTGGTTCCATCCTGCAGCTATTGCAGTGCCAAGGCATATGAAAAAATAACGTTTTCCCCTCCAAGGGGTTTTTGATCTATCTGACTGTATTTACAACAGTTTTACTCTGGCGGGTGAAGGGACAGGACGACTTCTTCAGTGTCTCCTATGCCCCCTTGGTTTTCTCTGCTTTTCCTTAAGCAGAGTCTTCAGAGTGTTGTTGCACTAACAAAAAAAAAAAAAAAAACCAACCAAAAACCAAAAACAAAACACCCAAACCCCCTGCAATTCTTATTTTAAGGCAGTCATACCAAATAGATTTTTGTTGGAAAATCTTTTTTCTCCCTGCACACCCAGAAATCAGCTTAGCAAGCCCCTGGACTTGATGTTGGGGTTGTGTTTTCTTTGCAGGGGAAGGGTGAAGGCTTGTTTTCTTCCACACGTATGTTGGGGGTGACTTTGGAGTGAGCCTCAGCATGAGGTAGTAACGAGCTGGGTTTCCAGTAAAGTGCTGATGCCACTGGCAGGTTCTGTGGTGCCAAGCGATGTCAGGGCACGGGTGACAATCGGAAGGGGCAGAGCAGAAGGGCAAAGCAGGGATGAAGATGCAGTGAGAAGTGATGAGTGGCGGGAAAGCCTGCATTATTTTTTGCATTATGGCAATTTCAGACCTTACCAGCTTGATTCCTACTGCCTTTAACATGAGACTCCTGCCAAATTGAAGCCACCTTTGGAAACCTTTGAGAGTAGGGAAGAGCATGCATTTTCATGGCAAGCTGGAGGCTTACTGTCTCAGAGTGGTCTCCTCTGCTTTTGCTGCTCCTTGTAAATCAAAAACAAGCTGCAAGCTGCCTGGTAGGTTTACACTGATGTAAAACAGGCAGAAGAAAAGGAAGAATCCATGTCTGCTGTGGGAGGACAGTTGGGACTCTTCCAGCTGCAGATGCCCTGTGGACCTGTGCTGTCTCCTTCCCCTTCCTGGTCAGCAGCTTCCTCCTGCCTGCCCATGTCCATGCACAGGTCCTTTCTTCACGGTCACAGCACTGGTCTCCGCTTAAACAATATTCCTCTTTTGACTTAATTCCGTAACCGCATTTAGGTGATAGGTTTTCCTCTTCAGGAGATAAGTAGAAGCTTAGCGTTAAATACCATCCTTAAATATCAGCTACAATCCTGTGCTCAGTAGACCACAAAACATAAACTTCAAAGCTCAAGTAAGAAAAGGCCATTTTGTGAGGTAAAAGAGAACTTCAGTCCTAATAAAAATGTTTGGCTTCATAAGAGGCCCACTCTCCGCCTAGATACTAATTATGGCCTTGCTGCTCACACATTTGTGTCTACATGGACTATAGGGAAAGTATCCTTGAAAGACAGCCTTCTATTCAGTTAACAAAAGGTCACAACTCACAATGTTAATCACCTGCTTCTCAACCAGCAAGTTTCTATATATTTGCTTGTACCCAAAGTACCTGAGAGTTTTCCATATCTAACAGTACAGATAATAAAATTTGCATGATAGAAGGACTGGATAAAAACACTGTTGTATGTAAAGGTGTCCCATTGAACAAGATGGATTTGACAGCTTGGCACCTGCTGGGAACTCCTGCCAGGCTGTGTCCCATCCAGAGAGAGGAAACCAGTTACTTGGCCGTGGTTTGGATGCTGGACAGCACGCAGACCTTCTGGATAGCATGTTGGGGAGCACAGAGAGAGAGATGGGGTAGAATTTGTTCAGGGCTTAGTTTACTGAGGATGTTACTTTTATTAGTGCTAAATCCCTACTGAAGGTAAGGATTTTTCCATAAGGCTTTTCCCCATCAGCATATGGGCAAGAGGGTGCAGAGCAGTTACAGTCAGCAAGTGATGTGTAATTTGGATGAGGATGCTTTCCAGTGATCTGACAGAGGCTGTGGGACTCTCTGCATCTGTCCAACGTCATAGCCTGTACTTCCCTGTCATCTCCATCATGGGATCGAAACCAAGGCAGGAGCACGCTGCAGCACTGAGGTTCAGCCGTATTGGGCTTCAGCTGCTAAAATCGGGGTACAACTCCGACGTCTGAGCCTGTAAAATGCTGAATGCTGGCAGCTGTCATTATCTTGCAGGGAGTTATTTGTAAGGGGAAGGATGCAGGATCCGTCCCTGGTAAGAAAAAGCATACTTCTGTGCCTACCTGCAATGCTCACAGCGTTTGTGTACTGCCCGTTCAATTATGCCCAATGGATCAGGAGATTTTGATGGTGACCTGGAGTCCTGGGGTCTGCTCACTGGCGAGGCTGATGGAGATGTGACCAAGGAGTTCACATGCCTGGGAACAGCAGTCTTATTGGGACTCACCAGCATTATTTCTCCTCCCAGCTGCTTTCTGCTGTTCCACACAGCTAGCCAAATGCTCAAGATGTACTTTAGATATCAAGGTCACTATTTTGCTCCTGTGCAGGAGGAGCAAGAGATATCTTTCTATATTATATATCCTCCTAGATCACAGACATATAATCTCTTGTTTCTCTGGGCTTCATCTGTATAAGCTGAGCGAATAAGGGAGTCTGTGGCTGTGTTGCTCTGACAGCCACCCAAGCGCAGGGTGCTGCCACTCTCCTGTGAAGCCATAGGAAATGTTTCATGATTCAAGATAAGAGAGACCTTCACTTCCTCCTTCTGTGCTTGCAGGGCTAAGCTGCCTCCGAGGCTGCACTGTTGACTCTGACAGCCCACTCACAAAATGGACCAGGAAACCCTTGGAAGTGTTGTCCTGCTCGCCATCGTCACCTTGATAAGTGTTGTCCAGAACGGTAAGACAAAATAAACATTTATTTAAGGGTTAAAAAAGAGCTGAGAAAAGTTCAGGATGATGTATTCTGATCTGATCTTTGGACAGATAATCTTCGTATATAAGTGTGTGTGTGTGTGTGTGTGTTTAGGCATGACTTTGGCTTTAAAAATTATCTTCTAAGCATAATATTTTGCCTGCTAATGTTGCAATATCTTGGCAGTTGTATGGTCCTACTCTGATATTCTAGAGAGAGTTTGTTATACATATGTCAGCTAATGAAAGGACTCATAAGCTGAAGTACCCTGTGACAATATGCATTTTGATTAGGGGACTGAGACCTCCCTTCCTGGCTGAAGTCCCTAATGTGGGCAGCTGGGGCTGCTTTCCAGCTATGGGCAATAGTTGGTGCTCCAGGGGGCTGCGATGGGTCAGACCTTTGCACAGAGCTGGACAAAGGGGGCAAAATTGGACTGACTCATTGGAGGAGTCTGTCCAGGTTATTTGTGGGCAGTAGCTTTCCTGTTTTCCTGCATCTCCAGGTCCTACAGTTCAACTAATCTTGGTTAACTGCAGTCCCAAGAACACTGCGCATTTCCTGCAATGGAGAAGTTTCCTTTTTTGGCTGTTATTCAGACCTCTGTAGTACCTACTATTCTTCAGGATTTTTTAAATAAACCAACAAGTTGTGCAAAACTGATTTGGACTTGATCATCATCACTCACAAATACTTAATCATTTTAGCAGGAAATTCTGCCCAGAATACAGAAAAGGCAGTGAGGGTTGCCCCAGCTGCACTGAAGATTGCCCAGGTTCCTGAAGGGCCAGCAGTGGGATGGGGGCGCTGAGGCAAGTGCTGGAAAATGTCTGTGAAGGCTCCTTAGTATGAGTGGGAGATTCCCACTGAGCACAAACCCCACATTCGGTCCTAGGAAGTGGGCTGTTCTTGGGCTGCTGCAGAAAGGGAAGTGGTGGAAGCCTCAGCAGAAGCCTGGCTGCCAGAGAGTGAGGGGAAAAAAAAAAAAAAAAAAAAAAGATGTGGACTGGTTTAGTTTTGAAATAGGCAGTAAATGCCACATCGTTTAACCCAATGCTCTTTTCTGGTAAATGCACAGTGTGTGATGTCACCAGAACATGGCACATTGAGATCAGAGCCCGTACTGCAATTAAAAAAATACGTCAAATGTACATTTCTTGCTATTTCACCAGATGACTTTAGATACAGGAGTTTTTTTTCCCTCGCTCAGAAACTTGAGCATTTGCCTTCCAGCCTGACACACGCTTGTATTTCATGGAAATCAGTCTGTGAGATTATTGACCCAGCTGCTGCAAACGGGCAGTGCGGTGCTTGGCAAGGGGCTCTGCGTGCCAAGCAGTAGTGGCACACAGCCCTAAACTATGATTTCAGATCTTGCGTCATTTGATTTCCTCCTCCTGGGCTTTCTGTCTAGAAAGACTGGACTAATATGCAGTCCTGCAATGAACACAAGGCAGTAGAAATGCTCGTCAAGGGATATCAATTGTACTAAACTTCTGCTGCGGCTCTGGTTCAGCAAAGCACTTGAACATCTGCTTGATTGTTTTTAAGAACATGAAGCCAGTACCATGTAAATTAGGGTTTATATGATTTTCTGTGGGACTAGAAAACAGAATCACAGAATCACAGAATCACAGATTCTTAGTGGTTGGAAGGGACCTTTGAGATCATCGAGTCCAACCACATGAAAAAAACAGTTCAGGTGGACTGTTATTCCCAAGGTTAACTGTAGTGCTGGCCCAGTCTGACATCCATTTATTGTCACTTTGTCCAGATACTGTCACCTTGTTCTTGTCAGGAATCTCCATATCCTACTCGTGTGGCTGGATGCCGCTGAGTCACACATGTAGCTTTAGCTTTTGTTCTTGCATGAGAGATGTTGCAAGTCAGCAGCTTTCAGGGCAAATCAGTGGTCATTGCTGGGCAGATCGGGATGGAGGAAGCAAAGCGAAGTCAATGTAAAGAAGTAGTAACTCGCACGTTTGCCAGCGCTCACCAAGTTGGAGCATCAGGACATGATTTCTGTGGGCGTGAGCTTATGAGACAACAAGGATTGGATTTAACTCTTGTACCAGAATGGGACTACAGTGGTTCAGGCTCAGGGCAGTCTGGGAGTCTGGGCAGCCCTGGAGCCTCAGAACATCACCTTCTGGTGCAACTGAGATGAATTAAACCCCTCAGCTCTAGCCCTGCTCCACTCAGTCATCTCATGTCGGCTTATGAAACCACCTTCTTGCCTTGAGGTTCAGGGTCAAGAGCAGGAAATATAACCATGGTGTTGCAAGCTGCTTCATGCTGTGGTCTCTCATTTCCCCAGTACCAGGCTAACAGGATCCCAATACTGCTCGATGTGAACGCAGACCTCTGGCGAGGTCCACCCCGTATGTGATCTGTCAGCTCTGCTCTGGTCCTTCACTGACCTTCAGCCTGGCTGACCCTCAGGCAGCTGGGACTCGCCTCTTGGGTTGCCTGCTGGGGAGATTTTGGGAGCCTGCAAGGTATTTGAGGTTTACTTGGCTAAGGAGCCATAGAACTGGGGAGACACTTCCAGGGCAAAAAGCTCACTTGAAGCAGGTCGCTCCACCTCTCAATATTACAGTGGCATGTTGGGTCCCCTTCTGATTCACTATCCTTAACTTAGGGGTCCAGGTGGTCCTGAGGAAATACAGTCGCTGCAGTGCATTGGAGGTGATCGACCAAGGCATTTTCTGTAGAGGTAGACACGTCATGTGAGGTGGTTGTCTAAGCTCTTGAGTCAATGGAGAAAGATCACCCCTTCATTGGGCAGTTGGTCTCATGCCACTAGCTCTTGGAGGTATGGATTGGCCTCTGGAGGTGCCTTTCCTCAGTTTCCCTCACTGTTTACAGAAGGTGAATATGCATCTTCTCAGCACTTCTTAATGTCTCTGAAGTGAGGTGAGACAAAGCCTGCTCCTGATCCGTGGTGAAAGTGTACATGATAACCCTTCCTCTGTCATTTGTCCTAATGCCCAGACTGTTGACCAAGGATCCATACACCATGTCAGAAATGGCAAGAGATTCCAGGAGAGATGTCTGGACCTCCATAGCCAGATCCTTCCCAGGAGACCTAGCACATCCCTGCCTGCTGTGCACCATGAGACTGTGCACCATGAGTGTCACCACAGGCACCTGCACCTTCGTGTCCTCAGTGACCACTGTCACGTTGGATGTGTCTCTGTTCAGCCTGATGGCTCTCAGCATTGCAGAGCCTCCCTGCAGCAGCACAGTGGCATATGGGAAGTGGAAGAAAATGTGAGAGCAAAGTAGGAGATATATATAGTTTATTCTTGGATTTCTCTAAAGCTGTGGCATCTTCTAGTGGTTTCACGTACATTCTAAAAGGAAGTGAGGAGGTATGCTATGTATCCCACAGAGCCCTTGTAGTACCAGGCCTGCAGGAAGTGGTTTTCCATCACAGTAGCTTTGCAGTATACAAAAAATTGCCATCCAACCTAGTCCTCTTCAACTAGGTCCTCTTAAACACTGCAGGCTGGTTAATAGCCCCATGTCAAAGGCTGGTGTAGCATGCAGGTAGAGATGCCTGGAGCTCTTGGTGGCTCTGCTGTCTGCTCTGGGTCCCCCAGGGCCAGGTCTTCCAGAAGCTGAGCAGTGCACTGCACGGGTGACAGTGGGAAGGTCTGCAGCCTGGCTCAGAGTGACATTGGCTTAACGTGCTGGGGGTTTTTCTGGAGAAAGGCTGTGTGTACCCGTGGAATCACTCAGTAGCTTTTAGTGAAGGCAACAGAAGTACAAAAGACCTACTTACAGCATCAGTGAGGAGAAAAATGAGGCAACTCCTCAGATTCTAGGGATTAAATTCTGCAGCTTATCGAGCTACACTTATATTGTTATAACAATATTTTTCCTGATGGGTTATCTTTTTATATATACATGGCTGATGTCCTAAACCATGGGATGATTTGAGTGGAGTGGGATGGGATGCACGACAGTACAAAGCCTGCAGCTTGTAGCCTGTCAGGGCTCTGTCTGGTGCATTTAGACACATGATTGATGGTCTTTGGTTTAGTGTCATCAGATAAAATGTGTTTGTCAGGCACATGGTACATTATCTTGAGGTGCTGCATTTTGGCAGCAGCTAACACTCTGACACAACACTGCTGCTTAAAAGGAGGATACACAAAATACTGACACATAGCAATCAGCCATCAGGAACAGGTTCTCAGTGGAGCCTTCTGGAAGATGGACCAGCCCTGCAGGATGTCCCTGGTTTGGCAAATGGGTGTCACTGTAAGAGAAGAGACTCCCTTGTCTCCCTGCTGTATTAGAGAGTGAGAATTGGGTTTGGCAGCTTTGTCTAGAAAGCTTTTTTTTCCCACTGAGGCCATGAAGGATGGAGTCTGGGCTGTATTTCTGCAGCGGGCAGAGGCGCAGGCTGCCAGAAGTACAGCGTGGGGATGAAGCAGGGGTCAGAGGGGAGAGCGGGCTCTCAGTCACATACAAACATGTGGGGATGTCTGAGATCACATCACACAGTGCCCTTGCACAGAAGGTTTGGTTATACCACTGTGACAGAGCAAGCACCCTGGCCACATCCTGCACCTCCACACATCCACGTCCTCTCCTGCCATCCAGCCTGATAACAACTCATGAGAACAGACCTGAGTCCACAAAGCTCAGCTTCTGCAGTATCTCCAAATTACATCTCAGATCAAATACTCTGTTTCTTTAACAGCTTTTTTTGCTAACAAAGTGGAGCATGAAAGCAAACACTGCAATGGCAAGGGGTTCCAGCGGCTGGGTTCCTCTGCCTTCGACCGTGTCTACACTGCCAAGTGAGTAGGCAAGCCCTCCAGAGCCTGTGGGGACAGAGTGGGTTTTGTCTCTCTCTTCATTGGGGTTTAATCCAAACACTCTTGGGGTCCAGAGATGGGCTCCAAATGCCCTCAGACAAAGGCTTTCCTCTGCAGTGCTGCATGCATTGCTGTGATGTCTAGACCTGCTGTTCACCAGTGTGTTTGCTGGGGAACCCAGCTCCTTTCTGGACACTGGATGCTGTATTTATATTGGACTTGGAACCCTTACGTGTCTTATGCCCCTTCATTTTGGAACCCGTTCACCCAGCAATAGCTAATGCTGGGTGTGTGTGATATGAACACAGCCAGGGTCCCAGGGGCACTGCAGCTCAAAAGGAAACAGCCAGTGGAGAGATACCGACCTGCTGAGGAGCAGGTCAGTGGCAGAGCTCCTACAAGCCCCTTGGTCCATGGGCAGCTCCCTCCGCACACAGCTCTCTGCTTCTCCATCCCATCTGTACCTCTTGTCTTTGACATCCCTTCAGAGATGAGCAGAGGGGAAAATTAATTTCAATCCAGATGAGAAGAGATCATAAAATATTTTTTATTACCCGTGAAGTATTGATGCTGTGCTTGAAACTGCTTGGGATGTTCAAGTGCTGCCCTTCATAGGTGTGCAAGCCCTGATGTGCTTCCCCATCAAAACCCGTTCCCAGCCAAAGGAGGCAGCTGGAAATCGTTCTTGTTTCTCTGCAAATATATGTGTTAGCTCTGTGAGACACTCCTACTGGTGGTGTGATTCTCCTTTTGTTGCCTTCACACAGCTTCCAATGCCAATAACTTGATTAATATGACCTAATTACAAGGATTTTCCAGGCCAATAAAGCACACAGCACCTATTATACACGTGCCATGATCAAACAGCTTAGAGGAGGAAAGAGGCTTTCACAGGTGCCAGGACTGTACGCAGAGCAGTTTGTTTTCCTCTTCAGGCAGGAGAAAGGCATCTTTTATTCCAGTGAGGAAACAGGGAAGCAGACCCTGGGGTGAGGTGGCCACCACATTTGCGCACAGACTTGCCAGCCAGCCCTGGGCAGCTGCCTGCCATAGGCAGGTCGGGGTCCTCCCACCGCTCTGGGGTAAAAACCCACCCACAGCCACATTAGCGCATCCCAAATTCACCCCCTGCCACCTTTTGCTGGTGAAACATGTCGATTTTGCTTCTGTTTCCCCTGTGTTCTGACCTCTCTCTTACAAATCCCTTTCTAGCCAGAACTGCGGACACACATACCCTACGTTTCTGGCTGTGCTTTGGTGTGCTGGCCTGCTCTGCAGCCAAGGTAACACACAAGTCTTTTCACCTCCTCAGTCTTGCACCACCTTCAGCATTTCAGAGGTTGCACTTCCAGGGACCAAATTCCCCCAAAGTGTGAGAACCAGTCTCCCCCAGCTGTCCTGCAGCTAGCCATGCTGTTTAATTAGCAGCACAGTCCCTGGTATGGTTTATGCCAAAAGGTGTCTCCAGACATAATTCCAGACAGTCAGGGGCAGGAACATTTCCCATACAAGCATGACAGAGGAGATACCTTTGTTTCGGGTGGAGGGTTTAGTACTTGGATGCTGGATGCTGCATTATTTCACTCTGGGACTGAAATTAAATTGCCAGAGCTGCCAGCCTTTTCCAGTGCTGAGGACAGCCCAGTATTTACCTGCATTTCTAAATATAATCCCCTTTAATGCAATTTGAGTTTTTCTAAAGTTAAAATGAGTACTGTCCTGGGGTCTGTGGTTATTCTTTCTGGAAGAAAGGAGAAGAAATGCTGCCTGCAGGTGTGGAGAAAACTATAACTGGGGGGGGTGGGGGGGTGGAGGAAGGAGAAAAGAACATTTTTATGTGCTCAGAAATGAGTATTGGGCCATAGTACAGTCCTCCACCTGCTCCTAGAGAAATGAATTTATCAGCTGCCTTTTATTTCTGGTGAAAGCAGTGCCTGAGATGGCACCCTCCATCCTGAACCCAGCATGACTCACTCTGGGTTTCTGCAGCAGGCCCAGCTGTGGGCAGGATTACAGCAGCAAATTCTTCAGAAAAGCTGGTGTGAGGGCAAGGCAAGTGCTCTTTTTCCCCGCGCAAAGGTCTCTGTCCTGCTTCCAGTGCTCATCCCATAGCCCAAGGCTACAAGTTCCTGTTTCCCAGTCCAGACCAGGCAGCAGATGGGGATGGTAGGTACAGAGAGACCTGTGCAGGTATCTAAAACCTTCTTTTACCCTTTACTCAGCTCCTGCTGCCTTTGCCGGCCTGATGTACTTGTTTGTGAGGCAGAAGTACTTTGTGGGCTACCTTGGAGAAAGGACTCAGAGGTAAGGATGTCCAGAGACCCTATGAAATCCGGGATGCAGCAGCAACACAGCTGGATGCTGCCACTTCCACAGGCGCAGCTGCTGCCTCATGGCACTGGCTGCAATGGCTGCTTGGATGGGGTGGTGCAGGAGAGACCCAATATTCTCGGTGCACAGGAGGAGCTTTGGGAGATGAAGGAGATGCAGTGGCAGTGGGGTCAGGGGAGCTGCAGGAACAGAGCAGTTGCTTCAGCAGCTCCTGCTGACACCTCTGCAAACACACACTTTTAGGTGTTTGTGCCAGTGTTTACACAAGACTGTCTTTTTATATTAATAAAGCTCCTTAAACATATGTGGAACAAGGTTGCCCCATAGCCTGTGGTGGCTGAGAAGGCATCCAAGCCCCCCTGAATAGCCATTTTTGTAAGCAGCAATCTACACTGAGCCGAGCAAGGCAGCATAAATTTTCCCCTTCCATCTCAGCACCTGAGGTCTTTTAGCTGGTCTCAACAGCAGAGTCTGAAGTCTGAAGACTTCCTGCGTGAGGTGATGTACATTAATGAATTGCTTTCCCCCCTTTCTGTCTTCTCAGCACTCCCGGTTACTTATTTGGAAAGCGCATCATTCTGTTCCTGTTCCTCATGTCCGTGGCTGGAATACTCAACTACTATCTCATCTTCTTTTTTGGAAGTGACTTTGAAATGCACATAAAAACGATAACCAGTGCAATCTCTCCATTGCTGCTCATCCCCTAACTCCCAGCAGTGCTCAGGGGGTCAGCGTGCTTAATATATCAATACAGCAGCCATAATTCAACTGTTTAAGAAATGAACCCCTAACCCTTTTAGATTGCTGTAAATCTCATGCTTGATGGGCTTTGTAGTTTGATTTAACCTTGCTTTTTCCTTCAGGAAAAAGATTTATTGTGAGCACTTGGCACGCCCAAGGAATGGTAACAACTTCCAGTTAATTCTTCAGAGCTTTTTCCCTAAACTGCAGCTTGCAAGCTGATTGCATGACTGGAAGAGACATTGTATGCTTGCTTCATAGCTGTGTGGAACTTAGCTTTTGTCTCAAAACCCAGGAGCCCCTCAGTGTCATTCCTGACCAATGGTTCCCGCACTGGTATAGCCTTTCTCTGGCATCCTGCACGCCCCTGCCTGTGCAAAGGCATGGACCAGCCTCTTCACCCACCCTTCCCCTCCCACTTGTTGATGACTGAACTCCAGCTGCTGCAGGAGGGCAGCAAATTGGGCCCTGTCTGGTCTTTCTTGATAAATATTCATGTGCATAACACTCCCGACACTGATCTCATTTACACTTCAGCCTTTTTTGTTCCCCCAGCGCTGTGGAAAGGGGTCTTGCGTAAATGAGGAGCTGGTGTATTGACGCTGGGGTTGGTTTTGTTTTGCTTGGCTTTGTTTAATAAAACAGTCTAAAAGGATGAAATCTGTTTGCTCCCATCTTCTTTGCCTGATGCATGATCCCAACGCTCCACGTCTCGGCAGCTGGCCAGTGAGCGGAGCCCAGGGAGCAGCCCTGGGCTCTTTGTGCAAGCTGCTAATTGCCCTGGGCACGGCCTCACGAGGACAGGAGTTTAACAGCTCCCTCTATATTAGCAAGTTCAATTTTCTGCCTCCATCACTAACAATGTGCCCCTACAAGTCCTTACAGAGGAGCCGGTTTGATTAGAGAAATGGACCGAGGAAGGCAAACAGGCCGGCGCAATCTTTTTAAACATTGCTACCCTATGAGTGCTTAAGCTCTTAAGCCTGCCTGATTACTGCATGCAGGATGGATAAAGCTGTATTTTATGGCTCCTTTGGGAGGGACAGAGACTCCTCGCTACGTGAGAAGAGGGTTTACAGAGCTGTTCACAGGGGCAGGCACAGAAAGCTGCTTGCCTTTGTACCACACCAAGGCTGGCGGGTTTTTGTTGCTGCCCAAAGGGGCAGAGGCGCTTGTGCACGGCTCCCCTCCTCTGCACCTGACCCTTCGCACTGCCAAAATAACACACACCCTGTTTTTCTCATCTTCTACAGGAATTTTAGATGTGAAAGATTAGTAATAAACATATTTAAGGTATGCTGATTAGCTAATAAATGTTACTGGTTAGAATAGGTAATTCAAAAAAATATAATCTCACCTCCAAACCTATAGCTGCTGAGACACATTTTTCCCGGGCACAGACAGCACTTAGGTTCCTTCCCTGCCCTTCTTCTTAAACTACTATAACACACTTCAAATCCTGCTTCATACCATACTTCTCTGCCACCCTCTCTGCATCGCTCATTAGCAGCCACCCATCCTTGGTGGTTACCCACCACCCCTCTGCTCCATGGAGCCAGTTCACCAAGGGATGACAGCACCTCAGGAGGAGAGGGGTAACCCCCATGTTCTTGAGCAAAGGCTTATGCTGCCACCACCGTTACTCGATTCAGAGGAGGACACACCACCAGGACCACAGACCCTGCTTTCCAGCCAATCTGGTCTCCCTGAGGTCTGAGACTTGTTTATGAAGATCATAACTTGTGGGTGGTGGCTCTCCCAACCCTTTGTGTCCACCTTACCTGTCTCCCCAGCTGCATGAGTCTCCCCTGCTGCCTTTTTGTCCTCTATAGTAAGAAGCAGCTCACTTGACCTCCTTCTGATATTTCCTGCTAGCATGAGAGGAAGCTCTCTACCAGCCAGCTATAAAGGCAGAAGATTCAAATGTCTATTTTGGGTCAGCTAATCTATGCCAGCATTCTCAGGCCTCTCTGTTGACTTGATGGTTGGTTTCTACACAGCTGTATTTAGGTAAGATCAGGTGATCTTATGAGGAAACTAAGGCCCATCTTTTGCTGTAATTACTTGTTTTGCAAGAATATCCCCTACTTACTTTCTCAAAGCCTTTCTGATAATGAAAGGGATGAAAATGTAGGCAAAATCTATTTTCTTTCTATCTCTCTATAAATGATAATGGCGATAGTATCAGACAAACAGGTGGCACATAAATCGATCACTATGTAAATTCCCTGTGAACGTCATGCTGTGTTTTCCATGTGTCAGGCAAGCCTTGCGGTTGCATTTGCCTTCCCACTCTTTCTATGAAAAGAAAGCAACGTCAGTGCTATTTGGGCTTTCCTCACTGTGTTAGACAACTCCGGTTTTTATTTTCGTCAGTAAAACCACCCTGATCTGGGTGGTACAGTTGCCAGCACATTGCACGCCAGCTGCTCAGGAAGCCACAAACATAGGCTCGTTCCAGGGGTTGGGTTGGACTGAATGACCTTTAAAGGTCCCTTCCAACCCAAACCCCTCTATGATTCTATAGATCCACATGTAAAAATACATAAACTACTGTAACAGGTATATGGGTGCGTACTGAGGTCACATGTATGTGAATTCACTAGGACCTACTGTGCTGCAGTGGACACAGGGACATGACTGGTGGCAGAAGTGACAGTCCCCTCTGATGGCTCCCATTCAAGGCTGGCTTGCAAGTACCAGGGACCAGTACCCCTGCTTGGTGCAGTGCACAGCAGCTTCTGGCCTGGAGCCAGAATGTTGTACCCAAACAGCTCGCGTTTTCCCCATCCTGCTGATTGCACTGATGCTGCTAATTGTCCCCTCCACTGTGCTGCCAGGCTGTGAGCTTTGCTCCACGAGCGGTGCCCCAGCTCCTCACGATGGTGTGCCACTGCCACACCATGTGGCTGTTTGTGCATCTAAATCCCACATACACAAATAAACGTATTGTCTGTGTATGTATAGCATAGACACAGCACATTTACTTACTATATCTGTACATATATATGTATATTTTTATGTGTGTATATATATATATATGTAGTAGGTGCTGAGTCATGTGGATGCTAGAGGCTTTTCAGGAAAGGCAGGGAAGCGTGTTGCTCAGGCGCCAGCCCTCTCACAGCTTGCAGGCTGTGTACATCAGAGACTGCAGAGACTGCTGGAAGCCAGGCTATCACAGGATGCTTTTGATCTGCTGACAAAGGCCTGGAGTACACACAGTATTCCTGCCACAGTAACCGCATCTGATTCCGTACAGCACTACAACCCTCTAGTGGAAACTCAGCCCTATCGGCATGCTGGTGCTTTTGGCTGTGGGATGAGCCGTTCCTTTGAGTTTTGAAGCCTGACAAGTGATACAACGGCATCCACATTTCTGAACAGATGCGTTGTTGCTGTTGAATGCTTTTTTTTATTATTCTGGCAGGCAGGAGCCTGGTCCTGAAGCAAAATCCCCATCAGCCCTCACCTGCTCTGAGATTACTTTCTTCTAGCAGAGAACATTCATGGAAACCTTTCAAATGTCCATCTTGAAATGCTACGAAGCATTGAGCACTGGCCCAAGTCAGTGCTGTGCCTTTTGCAGACTGCAGCAGGAGCAGGCTGAGGCCATGCTGGTAATGCTTGGGAATAGTCCACTCTCATTAAGTGGACAAAATGAGAACAGTGGTAAAACCATTCCCTGGGTGATTTTAAATTTGCCTCATGTCCCAGATGGAGTGAGCAGGGAGAACATTCCCATGGAAAAGTCCCTTGGTGAACTGCAGAGCCCAGCAGTCCAGCATGACATCCTGACACCTAGGCGGAGGAAGGACCTTGGAGGCTGTGGCGTCCCTTCTAGTCACAAGCTTCACTCTCCCTTTGAGCAATGAAGACTGCTGTCCTCAGGATTGTCGTGAAGGGTGCAGCACACCTCAGCTGTGTCTCCTCTCAAGGCGGTTTGGTGTCTCAAGGGATTAGGATAAAGAAGCAGCCTCTAAACCACCGACTGGCTGCAGCAAAGAAAGAGCTGCTTTTAGCAGCATTGCCATAAACACCAGGAAAGCATGTCACATGGTGAGGAACAGCTTGAGCTGGGCGCAGCCTCTGCCCCTTGGTGTACCTGCCCCAGCGAAGGAAGTCTGTGGGCAGGAGAACATCATCACTCCTCCATCCACTTGCCTGCCAGAGCATCTCCCTGCTCCCAGCCAGTGCGCAGAGACACAAAACCTGGCAAAAGTGAGATTCCTGCCCCAGAGGACAAACAGCCTCCACAGCAAGCTGTTTTTCCCCTTTAGAGGAGAAATAAATAACTTTTCAATTTCAGCTATGAGGATCTTCACATTGCGAGATGATTTCATCAGACAGACGAGCTCCCGGGGCTTTGTGCTGCCTGCCTACTGAGCTGCTCGGATGCTGGTCCCTGGGCGCTTCCCACTCATCCTCAAGGGAAGGGGACCAGAGACTGAAGAGGCTAGCCGTGACGTAGGGCACAGAAAGCAAATATGGTGTGGTTTTCACTTAAAATACATAAAGGCATGATGGCATTGTGGTGGAGTTAAGTTTGTGGCTATGGCAGTGCCATGTGGGAACTGGTAGGGACTGACTGCATGTCGTGACCTCTCACAAGGCCAAGGGACGCTTCAGGAGGCTCAGGAGAGGGACTGCTGCCTGCTGCGCTGCTATTTGCCACCACTTGAACGAGCATACGGCTGATTTATTGTTCCCATGTTTTCTCAAGAGAGCACCATCGCCGCCTTCGTCCCCAAACAATGTTTTCTGTGCTTGTGGCATAGCACTCCAGAGTCCCCTCGGTGCTCAGGGATTAAGCAGAGCAGCACGATGTCTCCAGGCCAGCTGCTTCTTGCTTCTCCAGTCATTTGTGCCGAAGCAGAGGAATTTCTTTTCAAAAGGCAGCACCGGTCTGCCCACTGCCCTCAGCAGATGGGAGGGGACAATGCATGTCCCCGCCAGCAGCTGTGGGGCCACAGTCCTGCCGGCTGCTGCATCCCTGTGCTCTCTTACCTCGGTGGGGACCACATACCCATGCTGGTGGACAGATACTGGTGGATGGGTTTACCTCCTTGTCTGAGACTAGACAGCTTCAGCCACAAACCGAAACAGGCTGTACTTTAACAGAGTTTAAGTAACAGCTCAGTCCTGAGCTGTGTTTAACAATACTGTGGTTTCTTGGATCATATCTAGCTCCACATGCCTGCAGCAGAGACACTGCTGAGGAGCACAAAATAATAGTTTACATGGCATAACCCCACTGCTCAGGCTAGTCTGACCTCATTTCCCAAATCCCATGTGCCCTCTCTCCCCCCTCCCATCAGGCTTCCAAAGCATCGCCTTCAGTGCCAGTCCTACTCACTCATCCTTCTCCATGTTTGTTGTCTCCTCCACATCCCTCTGTCCAGTCAATATGCCTGTTGGCAGAGTTGCCTGGTGAGCCAATGCAGGGAGCTGAGCTGGCTGAAAAAAACCTTTCCCCTCCCCCCCTGCTTTTTTTTTTTAACCCATCTCTGCTCTCTGATCCCCGTTGCCACAGGCAGGGACCCCCACAGAAATTGCGGGGACTTGTGGAGCTTGCAGGGTTTTCCCTCTGCATGGTGAAAATTCTGTGCTGATGTATTTGTCTTGAGGCACCGCTACATGGGTGAGGCTTCCCTCCCCTAATTCACATCAAATTATTGCAGAGACACTCAGAGGCCAAACCCCCTTCTCTCACCTCACATGGTCTGTAGGACTGACAGAGCATCCCACGCAGTGCAGAAAATAATGACTGTACCTGGATCCTGCCAAGCTTGCAGCCTCTGGTGTAGATCTCTGGCAGCACAGACCACGGACCCTACCCATGACGTACTAGTGACACAGCTCACAAATGGAAAATAGCGGCAGGAAACTGTCCAGGTATGTTATGGAGACCAAAACCCCTGCCAGTCATTGCTTGTCCCACCTATTGATGGTTTAATGGCTGCTGGGCTGCTGTATTTCAGAAAATAGGCTGGGGTGCCCCATCCCTGGGAGTGTTCAAGGCCAGGCTAGATGGGGCTTTGAGCAACCTGGTTAAGTGGGAGGTGTCCCTGCCCGTGGCAGGGAGGTTGGAACTTGATGATCTTCAAGGTCCCTTCCAGCTCTAACCATTCTCTGATTCTATGAATCTATGAAAAGCACTTTCATGTCCCAAAACAGGGCCTTAAGTTGGTAATTTTATTCTTTTTGTGGAATGAAGTAGGAGGATGCAACCCTTCTGACAGAGTTTCACTGGTAGCAACATAGTCTCAGCTCAAATTTAAAGAGGTTGCTAATAAAACATCAGATGAACTTTTCCCGTTCACATACACACCACTGCCTTGGAAACAGTCTTTTATGAAAAGGGAGAAATGAAAAGCAGAAAGATAGAAAAACAGTGATACATCCCTACCCCTTCAACAGTCCAGTTCCCCTGGTAAGGTGCCCTGGGCCAGCTCCCATGAAGTGCCAGCAAATCCCCATCCCACCAGAGTCACCCACTTCCCTACAGGACTGCACACATTCTCCCAAGCCTGGCATTTCTCAAATGCTGCAAACCCGAAGCTCAAGGCTTACCACATTTGCACCTCAGCGGTACCTAGCTCCAGTATTTTGCTGTAAAACATGTCTGCAAGAGGCTGCCCTGGCCTCTGAAGTGCTGAGTATCCTGCATCACCTCTCACTCCATGGTGGGTTGCTCCAGAGGGCTCAGTTCCCTTCCCTCTGCATCCCCAGATTCCCTGTGACACATTCTGGTTTCCCCCCATGCTGTGTGGTCTGAGGAGCTGCCAGCCGGCAGCGTGTTCAACTTCCTAATTTGAAACAGCAGGACGCCACCAGGATTGCATTCCCTGCACTCATCAGGCATGGGCCACTACATGCTGGGTGTTTGCTCACTGTGGGACGTGGAGATGCTCATCTGTATGGCCATGGGCAGTCAGGACTTGCTGACAGATGTGTGACACGCTGAGCTGCTCCCGGTTAACCTTTTGCACCTCAGAGCAAGCATGAGGGGATCTGGTCGGGTCTCCCACATGCTGCCACCATGTAAAGAATGAGTGGCGTGTGAAGATCCAGACAGGAGGTGACACATCACATGGCAAGGCTGTGGTTTCACACACCACTGAGCACGTTTGAGAGCTTGCAGGCGCTGGAAGGAGATGGTTCATAACTCCCTGCACTTTCCCCAACCCTTGCTTTCCCAGTCCTGACCCTGGTTCCTTATCCGTTTATTTGCTTCAGCTGCAGCAAGCAGTAGATCTTTCCCTGTGCCACCCCACCCCCTCAAATGCCAAAAGACCACCCATTTCTGTGGGTTACAGAGGTCTGCAGAAAAGGTCTGGGAGGCCAGAGCTGCTGCAAGATTTATTGCAGGGTGGGAAGTGAAGGGTGCAGCCTCTGCCTGTGGCCGAGTTGTGTTTGGCTCAGTGTCACTAAGGTTGCACTTGGACAATGCCTGGGCAGTTATGGTATTGGGCTTGAGATCAGTGGTGTCACCCTGTGCAGGTTCAAATGCTGATATTAAATGCAGCCAGAAATCATAGGAGGCCCAGGGAGCATCACCGTGTTTGCCTTGTGCTTACACCCATTCACAGGGATCTGCTCTCAGCCACCATCAGCGGCACGATCACATCAACAAGGATTTCTGGTTTGACTCAGTACTGCTAATCTTGTATTTTGGTGAATTTCTGCTCCTAGCTAATTTTGCAAACTGTATTAAGGCTCTCCACTAAGCCAAGGAGAACGGAGCAGTGATGCATGCTGCAAATCAATTAAGAGACATCCTGCCAAATCTGTTCCTTTGTCAAATGATTCAGCAAATGACTACAGGATGGTACAAGTAGGTTTTGTTAATACAGCATGAAAAACTTAGCACTGTAAATGAAATAAAGGTTAATCCACAGGCACTCAAACCTGTAGCTGGGCAGGGCTTGTTCTCTCCCTCCAGTAGGAGATGACCATCAGTCACACACAGACATGAAGCCTAGATGCCACCAACTTGCTCTATGGCTTGCAGTAGCTAAGGAGCCTCCTTCTCACATTTTGCAGGAGAGGGGACCTCTCTGATGGCACAGGACACAGCGTGGTCCTTGTGCAGGATCTCCACACAGCTGCAGCCCCACGGGCAGTAACAGCATCAAGGTGGATGTGAGCAGTCTCCCCATGGCTTGGGTGAGGAAACAGGTCCTGGGGTCCCTAATGATGCTGAGCAGCATTCCAGCGAACAAGCAATCTGACCTGCAACCCATTGGCATTCTCATTTCACCTGGGACAGCTCACACAAGCAAAAACCTGCCCTGAGCTCCTGTCTTGCTGTCTCTTGAAAGCAACATAGGGCAAAAGCTCCCGGATGCAGCTTGCCATGTTCTGAGTCACTCTGCCCTATCCTTGTAACTATCTTCTCTCATCACTCCATCCTCCACGCTATGGAAAGGTGATCACAGTCAAACACCACCACTCCTATCCTCAGGTCCCTTCACTGCTGCTGCATGTCGCTGCTGGCATTTAACTCTCTTTGTCTGGACCTAGACCCCTCATAACATTGTGCTGCCCCTCCAAATCTTTGTTATCAATGAGAAATTTAGCAATGCAGTCAGTGGAACTGCTCTGAGCCTATTGTGTTACGTGGGGGCTGGAGTGAGTAGGAAGCCAAGCTTTGTTTGACCTGCTGAACTGCCACTTACAGGATTGGTGGCACACACCAGTCCACGCTGCTGGACCTGCTGCAGCTTGCACAAGAGACTCAATGAGTGGTGGGAGCAGCAAGCTGGGGCCCTCATTTGTGGAAGAATTGGTCTTCACCCAGATATTCTTCATACAGGTATGGCAAGTGCAACCTGCAGCGAGGCAGAAGTCATGAAGGACAAGGGTGCATGCACCTTGCAGTGCCTCCCAACACATCTTGAACTGGCACTGTTGTACCTACTGCATCTTGTGCTCAGCCTCCTTCAGCAAAAATGCCACTGAATGCAGGCTCAGGGCTGACCTACATCAGATGTATGTCTCCAGAAAAGACAGCACAAATACAGTGCCAGCAGCTGTGGAAACATGGCTCAGAGCAATATTTGGCAGGAACTTTAACGCTTCCCTCTGTCCCTTCTGGGCTGAGAAAGCACAGAGGGTGATCATAGAATTGTAGAATCATGGAATCATAGAATGGTCCTCTACGGTCATCTAATCCAACCTCCCTGCAGTCAGCAGGGACACCCCCAACTAGACCAGGTTGCCCAGGGCCTCGTCGAGCCTCACCCTGAATATCTCCAGAGAGGGAGCCTCACCCACCTCCCTGGGCAACCTGTTCCAGCGTTCAGCCACCCTCAGAGTAAAGAACCTATTCCTAATATCCAACCTAAATCTGCTCTTCAATGCAGCAATTGTTTCTTCAGTGCAGCCTGTGTTGCAGCCCTTCGTTTTATAGTGGAGGTGTAACAAGCCCTAGGCAGACTACACATCCCAGTTCAAACCAGTCTGCTGTGGGCCTTGGCAATTGTCAATTGGTCAAGCTTTCATGAGTTTTATTCTTGACGTAGCAGCATTCTTTACTGTTGCTGTCTGGGGTTTTCCAACTCAGATGGCAAATGCTAATTGGGTTTTTCCTATGCTTTACTACTGCAATATGTTTTACACTAACAAGGGATCTAAAGTTCATGGTCCAGTTTCTTGGTCTGTCATATAAAGTGTAGTAGAAATTTGTGGGAGGTATGCTTCAGATATGCCTACTGAAAGTGTACAATTTTGGTATAGCTCTGTGGAAACTATACAAGGGTACGTAATTCATTCTTTGTATTCACCACCTATGTGGGTAAAGCTAAAATTATGGCATATATCCAAAGTTCTTGCACTGGTACCCTGCTCATTATGCCAGAAGGCCATACTGATTACATCATGGAGTTTATTTCTTTACCATTGGCAGATGCTAGTGATAGTGAGATTTTGGGTACAGGAGCCTTCCAGGATTACAATAAGCGTAGAGGGCACTGAAACAGAGATAGTGCCATCTTCTAGCAAATGACCCCTCTGTGCAGTGGCTGGGAGGGAGGCAGAGCTGTGCCCCTGCTCCTGAGGACCTGTCACCATCCTGTGTCTCAAACATTGTAGCCTTGGTGTCGGGATAGGATAAGCTGAGCCTGGCTGACTCATGAGCTCCTTTTTTGCCTCAACACATATTATATCACTTAGGCTGATGCTCTTCCAACAGGTCTCAGGATTTAGTGCAGTTCATATTTGATCAGACAGATCCCTAAGGAACCATTTGAATAGCAGAGGATATGAGTACAGAATATGAAGGGACCACCTGTGTCATTAAACCCAGTCCCCTGTTGTCCCTGGCAACTATATAATAGACATTTAATCCAGAAAGGCCCAACTACCTCCATTCCTCCTCCCCTGTGTGGCCAAAGCCTGTAACACGATATTAAAGCAGTCACTGAAAGCACATTTCTTGCTGCAAAAAGGCAGATCTCACAGAAAATGGAAATTCTCTGGTGTCTTTGGCCATAATATATTGGTAGGAATAACACAGTTCCTAGCAATAGCATTTCACACAGAGCCAGACCTGGCATTTCCCCAAGCACTTTCTGAGCCATTTTAGAGATTTATAACTAATAATAGCGTAGCTGGATAAATAATTAGACTCTGAGGTTTTGTCTTAGCTTTTTCCTTATAAATAAATCCCTTATTCACAAGCTATATTAAAATACCTGTCAGTAGCATAATGTGCATTTCACATCAATGACTCGCTTATCTCCTGCCTGTGTACATTGATTTTGTTTCCTTTACCTGTATTCTTTTATTTATGTAATTATCAGCCCTGTCATTCACCACCAATACATTTATGCTGTGTACAGGTGTATATCACTGTATTGGAGAGGATTCACATACACAAACACACATGCACAAAGGGTTACAGAGAAACAAGTCACCACAAGGCAGAAACCCACTAGATAATGATGGAGCCATCCTAAATTGCATCTGATTGCCCTGAGTGAGTGCTGAGATACAGCAGAGCTATGGCAGACCTATAGCAGGTTGCGTTGTCCCACTGAGGGATCACTCTTAAGGGAGAGCAGTGACTCCTGACAACAAACTCCAGCCCTGCAGAGGAACTGTTGGTTAATGTCTAGAAATACCTTCAGAAGGTCCTTCTGGGAAGGGGAAGATTGAGAGGGCAGAGGAAGCTATTGCAGCACTGATCTCTCACAGGACCTGGTGCTAGCAGGTATGTATTAAGCATCTAAGAAATTGAGGGATAAAGAAAACAGCAAGAGCAGCATCAGCAATATATTTGCCTCTCAGAAATGCACACTGCTCCCATTTCATTCTTGGTAGGACTAAAAGTTGCCCAACTATTCAGAGTCAAGGACAGGAAAACAGATACCAGTTTAGATTTATAAAAGGACAGGCACCCTCAGCACGGGGAATAGATGAGCTCATTGCTTTTTGTCAGCTGGAGGCAGATTTATGGGA
This sequence comes from Nycticryphes semicollaris, assembly GCA_013400055.1. Taxonomy (NCBI): domain Eukaryota; kingdom Metazoa; phylum Chordata; class Aves; order Charadriiformes; family Rostratulidae; genus Nycticryphes; species Nycticryphes semicollaris. The sequence goes on from VXBJ01002919.1 coordinate 370,630, forward strand.
GGGAGGACGTGAGAGGCTGATGGGGCTGTTGTGATCCCCCACCCTGTCACTGTTGCCTGGTGTGGCATGTTCTGTGCACCATCTCAGGGGGGGCTCTGTTGACCCTCATCACCATCACAGCCATATCTGGGCCCCTTTTAATTCCCCACCCTGTCAGACCCTCGTGTAGCTTTGTCCACTCTCCCTGTCTTCACTCTCCTCTCGGGTTAGATGAAATCTCTCTTCCAATTTATGGAATGTGGTTTGCAGCCTCGGAGGAATTAGCATCTCCTTGAGGAGTGTGCTGGGGGAGGGCAAACAAGGTAACAGCTGCCCAGGGGAAGACTCTTACGTAAATAGAAATGTAACTCAGAAGATCCAAAATGTCCAAAAGCCTGTGTTTTCCCTGCAGTTGGTTCCCTGTCCATTTTAAGCCACCTGGGTTCTGTGCTGAGCTAAAGCTGATGGAGCTGCAGCAAGTGGGGCAGGGAAGACCTGCGGCTGTTACTGAATCCCATGGCAAAGACTGGGTGTAGCCAACATGGACCTGAGTCTTTCTGACCTCAGTAGAGAAAACTGGGCTCACTTTTACATCAATCAATTTGATTTCATGGTTGTGTTGGGACACAAGAGCAAGTAAAGACACTAGTTTTGAGCCCATCATCTTGTGCCTCTACTCTGACCCTGTGGAAGAGTGAAAAATTATGTGCAAGAGATATTTCTTAGTGACATTAAGACTTATTTTTGACCACCTGACACAACACCAGCAAGCACCAATAGTAAAGCAGGTAGATAAACATTGCTTTACCTTTGTTTGTTCTAAGGATGGGCATATTTTGCATCACAAACTCTAACGAGCTGAATCAAACAAAAATGATATGTAAGAATTCATTTCCTCATAACCACACTTTTCTTTTCTCTCTTAGGTCCAAGTTTTGTAGCAAGAGTGACAGGATCACTTCCACAAATGCACAGGGATGTGATTCTGGTGGAATTCTACACAAAGTGGAGGGGCTGTGGAGCCAGTGAACCAAACTGGGCTGCACACTTTCCCCTTCCCAGCAATGAAACCACCTGGGCAGCATCCCTCAAAGATCACCCAGAAACCACAGCCACTGCCTTGTGCTCATCTGTTCTATTAGAAGGGCAGTGGCATCATAAAAATGTCAATCTATTCTTTATACCATTAGGTGCCTTTGTGGGTCACTTCACTCTGTACATAGAAGGAAATGGAGGGGATCAACTCCCCTATGTTTATCATAAATTTTCACATAACTGGAAGGACTTTCCACCTAGGGTCCATGCTAGCCCATGGAGACCTGTGCAGTAAGATGTAATCAGGGCAGCACATTAAGAACAGCTAAGCTCTCCTCTGATGAGATGGCCTGTGGGACTGGGAGGCTGGAGCACACTTTGCATGAAGATACTGTGTCCAGAGTCAGGGAATTGCATGGCATAACCCACACAGAAGATGTCCCAGCTGATGCTAAGCTATGTCCACTCCAAGGTGTGATGGGATTAGAAAAAGGGCGGAGAGAGACAACTAAAACAACAAAGGTAATGAAACAACTTGTAAAGAGAGACTAAAAGGGTTTTGGAGATGAGGAGGCTGGGGTTATGACTGACATTTATAAAATCATGAAGGCTGTGATTGAAGGATGAGGTGAATGCAGAGCAGTTATTCACCATATCCTACACAGTAGAACTAGGGGAAGCATAATCGAACTAATAGTAGATTAGTTTAAAAGAGATAAAAGTGCTTCCTCATGTAATTGGTAGTGAGTCCTCCTCAGAGCCCTACTTGGGTTTCATCTTGGAAAAAGCTAGATGGACCACATGCAAAACTAAATGAAGGAATGAGCCAGAAACCGAGTGGCGAAACGGTTAAGGGTGATCAGGGTCTAACATCTCCTCTTTTATTTATCACTGTCTTTGTAACCATTGTGTATATGTCTCCAGTCTACATTCATTGACAATTTTGAGAGAAGCCTTGCAGGTACTCATCTGTTTGGCTTTTTACAAGAACATATCCTCAGTCTCTAATTCTTGCACAAAAAGCAAAATAAGAATTAAGAGTTGTGATCTACAAGGATGAGTAAGGTGGTGTTTAACCTAGGCAGCTAATTCTCCTTTAGATTTCTGCTGAAAGCCACTGGCAGTCTTCCAACACGTGAGCCTTTCTTCAGTATTTCCTACAATTTGAACAAGAGTTCAGCTGGAGTTCTAAATTACAGGGGGAAATTGGCTTTTCTCCATCTGGTTTTCACCAGTTCTGCAAACTTTACACAGAAATTGAAATGAACTTCCTAAAATTTCAAAATATGCTGCAGTCATTGGATGTTGGAGGGAAACATTAGTGCAATAACCTGCCATCAAAGTCACAATGCAGAAGAAACTTGACCTTTGACTTCAGTGTGACTGAGCAGCATGAGGAGCAACAACTGTTCAGATCATATGTGAGGAAGAAGGAGAGGTCTGGGGACTTCACTTTCCATTCAACCCACATGGAAAGAAATCTAGAAACCGCCCCACCCAATCTCAAGGTCGATCCCAAACTTTGGCAACCTTGTTGAAGAGATGGTTTTTAGCCAGAAATTTTGGTACTTCTGCCCATAAGTGTTTCCAATGAAAGGGCCCCAAAACATCCCAAAGAATGTATCACACTTTTTCAGTATGCTCGGTAACTATTTGTAAGAAATTATGTTGGGGGTGAGCTACCAGGCAGGTTGCATGGAGCTGCTTTCCAAAACTGGAGCCTGGCATAGCATGGAGAGGAGAATGAAGGTGAGCATGGAGAGAGTCCAGTGAACACAACAAGGTATGGTTGTACAGCTGAGGATGTTTAATGCAGGTGTTAATGCTCAACACATAGATCATTTGGGACATGGGAGGCTGCAGGTTCAATTTTACTTACTGTGGAAACTCTTCACTTTGGGAATGTTTGGTACACATGGTTTTGTTTAATAAATCTGTGAAGAAAGCCGAAGGATGAACATTTGTCATCTCTCAGAGCTGCTCAGTCTGTAGACTTACTTTTAACAGGCAGTTTGCAACCGTGACTCTCAGCCAGAGGAACAGGGCAAAGCTTCGGGCAGTGGATGTGAATCCTGAGCTGCTCTGAGTTTGGGAGGAAGAGACAGAAACCTGGAGAGTTACAGCCTTAGGAGAGACCTATGGAACAGCCATATTATAGGTTGGTCCCAAATTTTTACAGATATGGGTAGCAGCTACGGATTTCTGTTCCACTGAAAGCCCTGGTGGCACAGTCAGAAATTTCTCACAGCATCAAGGCAGCTTTTGGCAGCTCATATGGGTCCCCTCCTCCCTCAGCTGTGCTGTGTTTGTGGGAGGACATACAGATGGGTCCTGGAAATTTATGCAGCTTTCGAATCATCTTGAAAAAAAAAAAAGGGGAGGGGTTATTCTTAGTCCGAATCTGATTGCTTCTTTGGTCTATGGTGATGTCTCAGAAATGTTAGTTAGTAAATGTAGAGCTGCGGTGTGGCCATGAGCAATTAGCAGCACAAACTGCAGAAGCTGGCACTGCTGCAGAGAGAAATATCTGTAGACCCACAGCCTGAAAAGTTGAAACTTTGGCCAGTACTCCAGAAAAGGACTTCAACTGATACATGCAAATATGTGATAACACAGAGAAATAATTTTGTCCCCGCCTTCCAATTTCTAAAACATTATCATCACACCTGCCATTAAAAACAAATTATCCTTTCTCAGTAGATCTACACCTTAGATGGTGATGTCCATTCAAGGGTTTTCCCAGCTCCCCACGAGATTTCAACCAACAGATGGCAGCATCCTTATGGATAATGCCACTACAGCTATGATTTTTGTTCTTGTCAAGGCACATAGTTTCCCTGGAATGTTTCCGATCTCAGTGATGAACCTATGGTCAGAAAAGCACCAGAAATGTCCGTGTAACAGAGCAAACAGCTGTGGAAGAGCCTCGACTGGATGCACTCTCCATTGCATTCTTGGGGACAGGATGGCTGAAACAAGACTACAAATGCCCCCAAAAACATGGCTGAGTCCTACCAGAGCCAGAAAACACCACAGCCCCACCAGCTGCATGGCAGATGACATGCAGCATCACTGGTTTGACACACCTGAACTCTGCGTGTTTTATGTAACTCATTTATTTACACACTGCCTCCACCCTGTTTGCGAAACTGCATTTGGCACGAGGTGCATGTAGGTGGTACTTTTGGCCAAACACTGCAGGCACTTCTCACTTCTCCTGGCTTTTTGCCACTTGTCCTATAAAGGCATTTGGTCATTCACAGGCAGCCACAGGCTTTTCCCTCTGAGAAACCACTTGAAACTCAATCTCCTCACATAACAGTTTCTTTCTCAGCCAGCACTTACATTTTACATCCGCTCTTTATTTTAAATGTACAGTTAAGTTGGCCACGCACATCAATGGTATAAAACTCATTTTTGTGGGCATAGACAGCCCCATGTATTTCATATACATTTTGCTGTATGTGCAACATATAGCCTCAGGCTAGATGGGGCTTGCTAAAAATTTCCTTGGCTTACCACACAGCGTTGAAGAAGGGACCTGGTGGATTTGGGAAGCGGGATGGAACTGGGTGCTGCAGAGCTGGCCCTGCCTTGCTGAATTTTCTTCTTTCTTCCCAATGCCACTGTGAAGGTCACCAGCCTTTCCTGGGTACTGGCTGTTGCTTAGTGGGTGCTCATGGTGCAATGGGAAACACAGGGACAGATATGGAAAACTTGGCTGGGAGATGCTGAAGAGGAGCGAACAAGAGATCTGGGAGAGCAAGGGCAGGAACAGACATCGAATTAGGCTGGAGTTACCTCCCCACTCATCAGTGTGCTCCTAATTTGAATCCAGGTCTCATGCAAATGAGCAGCAGTCTCAAGCATGACTAAGCCCACTTTACTCAAATTTTCCAGATGTGGGAAATTACATTAAGTGACTGAAAAAAAAGCAGAATGGATCTAAGTAATTTTTTAATACACCATCCTTGCTCAAATAGTTGCTACTCTAGTAACCTTAAAAAATAATGAAAAAAGGGAACTGGAAGCTGCCTATTCACAGGCGCTAGTCCTCATGGGGAACTTCAGCCTCCCCAGCCTCTGCTGGATGGGCAACACAGCTGGGCACAAGCAGGAGTTCTCTGGAGTATACTGACAATAACCTCCTGACATAGGTGACTGAAGACATGAGAAAGGCAAATGATCTGCTGGACCTCAAAATTACAAACGAGGAAGAAATGGCCAGGAATATAACAGCTGGGGCAGTGTTGGTCGTAGCAACCATAAGAGGGTGGAGTTCAGGATCCTGAGAGGAAGGAGCAGGGAAAAGAGCAAGACCATAAACCTGGGCTTCAGAAGAGCAGACCTTAACCTTTTTCAGTTGCTGCTTGGAAGAATCCCATTAGAATATGGTCCTGGAAAAAGAGGTGTCCATGAGAGCTGGTTGATTTTCAAAGATCACCTCCTGCAAGCTCAAGAGTTGTTCATTCCCACATATGAGACATCAAGCAAAGGCATCAGGAGGTCTGCATGTATGGACAAGATGCTCCTGACAAAAGTCAAACACAAAAAAGACACATATAACAGGCAGAAGAGGATCAGGTCACCCAGGACTAATACGGAGACTCTATTATAGTGTCCAGGGGTGGGATTAGGAAAGCTGAAGTCAACAAGGAGTTAAATATGGGGAGGGGCGTGAAGGACAAGAAGGTATTCTATGGATCTATCAGCAGCAAAAGGGAAACTGTGGGCCTGCTGCTGACGGGAGAAGAGGATCTGGTGATGAAGGATGTGGAAAAACCAGGACAGTACTTAATGCCTTCTTTGTCTTCCCCATGCCAGTAACATCTGCCTTCAGCAATCCAGGCCCCTCAGACTCATGGGAAAGTCTAGAGCAAGGAAGAGTTGCTCTCCCTCCAGAGGAAGACCTCAAAGGGCTGGAGAAATATAATAACAGGGATATCAACAAGTTCAACAAAGGGGAGTAACAAGCCTTGTCCCTTGGGATGAATAACCCCATGCACCAGTACGCACTGGGGACTGGCCAGTTTGAAAGCTTTGCAGAGAAGGGCTTGGGGACACCAAGTGAACCAGGAGCCAGTAATGTGCTCTTTGCTAAAGGTGGCCAGCTGTCTTATGGGCTGCACTGGGTAGCATGTTGCCAGCAGGTCAAGGTAGGTGGTCTTTCTTCTCTCATCAGCCCTGGTGAGACAGATCTGGGACACTGCGTTGGGGTCTGGAATCCTCAGTACAAGAGAGACATACTGAAGAGAGTCCCTCAAAGGACCATGAAGATACTTAAGCAATTGGAAAACCTGACATATGAGGAAAGGCTGAGGGACTGTTCAGCTCAGAGAAAGGAAAGATCAGGGGGATCTTACCAATCTGTATAAAAATCTGTGGGAGTGACTAAAAAAGACAGAGCCAGACTCTTCTTACTTCTTCTTCTTGCTCAGTGGAAGATCAGAGGCAATGGACACAAATGAAAATACAGGAAATTCTGTTTAAACACAAAAATTACTTTTTTTTTTTTTTTACTGTACAAGTGATCAAACACTGGAACAGGTTGCTCAGAGACACTGTGGAGTCTCCATCCCTGGAGATACTCAAGCACAGCTGGACATGGTCCTGGGCAACCAGTTTAGGTGGTCTTGCTTGAGCAGGTGATTGGACTAAATAATCTCCAAGTGCCTTCTAAACTCAACCATTCTGTGATTGTTATTCTCTTTAAATAACCTGGTGTTCAACCTAACTCAAATACATATTTTTCTTGAAGTGAGAGCCAAGGCCAAGAAATGACACAGAAAGATGAATCAGTGGAATCTTATGATTTTAGAAAATGTTTTTAGTGATTTAACTGTTGCTTAAAGTAATCATGTGATTAAGTCTTGTTGGTGACTTTATTCCTTGGAAACTGAAAGCCTGCTGAATTCCAATCCACATAAAAATCAGCCCTGCCAATACCCCAAACACCAGACTAATAACCTGCCTCCTCCATCACCATTTGGTCTAAACAAAATATACTAGGCATCTTAATTAGATCTGTGCAGTCATCTTGGAAGGCACATACATAGAAAATGACCTAATCCACAATTAGCTCACTGGGTCTGGTTTCTGAGGGGATTTTCTTATGCTCCCGATTATACTGCATACATTAGTGCACCTCTGCAAAACCACCTCCAAGGCTGATGAAAATACACAAGCACACACATGACTGCAGTGTCCTTGTCTCACCGGTCTGGGTTTTGTCCCTGTGGTGCCCCCCTCCTGCAGCGGGAGCTCTCTGGAGCTCTGCTTGTGCATATCCCAGGCACAACGGGGCCCTCTTGACTCTGCTGCACATAAATACATCAAATTGCTGCTCTTCATCTCATGTATGCAATCCCTGGCAGAGTGTTAGCAGTGCTCGCCTCAGAAGAAGACAGATACGAGAAAGCTTACCCTATCAGTCCTCTCTCAGGGGTCAGGTACAGTGGTGGTCTCCGCACTGAGCGGAGGACAACACTCAATACCCATGGCAATACCCTACACAAGGAAGGAGGGAAGTAGGGACTTGCATGGCTGTGATGGTCACAGAGATAGAGGTGAGAGCAGGGGTGGCAGCCGCAGTTCTTCAGAGAGAAATGGGTACACCTGTGCAGTTCTAGAAGATGTTTCATTTGGTTTTGCTCTTTTGAGTGAAAACAAAGCAAAAATAAATCAAAATAAACATTCCAGCTTCTACAGGTTCACTGAAAAGCAGCCCAGCTCTAATAACAACAAATCGTACACAGTGCATAGCTCATTTTTCCTTCTGTAGGTTAACCAGAGAAGGTCACAGCAATCACGTTTAATAAAAGAAGGTTTCCCTTATTTTCCAGCACTGGCTCTAAGCAACTGCCCTGTAAGGGCTGCTTTCAAAATCACTCCCAGTTGTTCTGTCTCTTTTCTGCTTAACATTCCTCGAGGCACTTACAGCCAAGTAGATTATTTCTCTTTTTCTAAAAAAAATGAAACGATTATATTAATTTAGCTCAGATTTCAACCAAGACACATTACAAGTCTCTGCAGATTGTATATTAGCATGGGAATTTTGAATACACAGTAATTGAAATATATTACATTCAAATAAAGTCTCAAGAGGGCAGCTTCAAATGCTAGTTTATTTCTCTTGCATTTTTGAAGTCTGTGCATGGTATGAAAATAAGTCACTGAGAGAGACTCTCCCTACACTGATGAACTAGTTCACTTTTTTCTCCTAATGGTACCCTGTGTTTTTCCTTTGACAGCTACCCCAGAGCATTTGGTTTGATTATCAGCAGATCTTTAAGACTCTGCAATCCTGGCTGTAAGCAGTCTGTGGTGAAGACGGTCAGTATTTCATTCCCTGCCCATCACCTAGCATGCTGCCACTTCCTGATACCTGTTGTGTTACGTTACCTGTGTCTACATCCATCCTACCTGAAAGCAACCATGCTGACCACACACACAGCCTTACCATAGGCTCTCCTACAGCTCTGCTGGCAGGATGCCCCTCCCAGCCCCTTCTCCAGATGTCAATGGGCTAGACACCCTACTTCTTGTTGAGACAGCCTACTTCTTGTTCAGACACCCCACCTTTGGGGTCTTCTTCACCAGGGCTGCTGCTCTGCCAGAGCTAGCAAGTGCCACCAGGCCTTCAGAGTCTTGTTAATGCCCACAGAGGATGATTCACATGGGTACAGCTATCACTGCCACCTACCCAAGGAATGGAGAGCTGTGGTACTGGAAAGCAAGCCTGCAGCCTGTCCTTAAAGCAGAGCTGACAGAGAGTGGGCAGTTGTGTCTGTGACATGCCACCGCCACAGGCTCCTTGGGACATTGGCCATGTATGAGCCCCAGCTGTAAGTGACACTACCTTTGGGGCAGTCTGGTCATCGCTGAGTTGAGATGCTGGACACAGAGGTGGCATCTGGAAAAGGAAGGGAAGCTCAAGCTCTCCAGAAGACGAAGGGCAGAAACTCAGGGCCTTATACCATCCCATCACCCCAGATCCATCTACCAGCTCAGGTCCTGCAAACTTCCAGGGATATCCTAACTGTCAGTATCCTGGACTCCCTGGCACTACTCCAGCCTAAAGCAACCCATGGACTGGGGGAAGCTTCTGCTTCCCTTCCCTCAGCCCCATTTGCCTGCCTAGTAATAGGAAAAAAACTGCAGACTGTTCATCTGTCTTTCAATTCAGCTGGGTGCAGCTGAGATATGGGTGACGAGTGCTCCCTCGGAGCCTCTGGGGACAAGGTATGAGAAGAGGAAGACAACATCTGATGTGTCTGTGCCTGTATTTCCCCATCCTGAGGTTGTCTAGAGCCCATGGATGCCCCTTTTGCTTGGAAGATTTTAGTGGGAACCGGCAGCTTCAATCCCCAGAAATCAGCCTTTCTCTGCTGCTGATCTGCATTTCTCACCCCTACTGCCCCTGTCCCAGCAGCTAAAGTTTCCACCCTAGACTGCCTCTGTGGACCTCACTGCTTCTGACCCCAGGCCAGTTCTCCTCCTGTCTGTACTCTGATCACTCACTCCTGCTTGTACACCAAGCACCTGCTCCAGCTTCTTTGTTTCATGTGCTCCAGCTCACAAATGAACATCATCCACATCAGGAATTTTAACAGAAGTTAGCCAGCAGAAGAGACTGAAGGATACTTCAAAATCTCCAGGCCCTAAGGAACTCTACAGAAATGAAACTCTTCAGGAATGAACGAAGACTGATCACCAGGCTCTGCCCCTCTATTGGTAAGGTCCAGTCAGAGCTCTGTGGGAAATTGGGAAATGGAATTGCTACAGAACAAGGAAAGTGCTGAAGATCATAGTACCCTATGAGCAGGAAGGCAGGGTAGGGAAAAGCCAGCAGGAGAAAGACTCCCCTTACTAAAGTCAGTTAGAAACACCTCCCAGATGACACAAGAATGTTTCCAGAAGGAAGTAATGTTTACCAGAAAAAGCTGGGAATGCCAGCCTGGATTACCCAGAGAAGGACAGTTACGGTCACTGAGAGAGTTGGTGAAGAAAGGTTGTTGTTATGAAAACAGAGGTATGAAACTCATCTCTGCAGAAAGCATGGAGGAGCTGGAGGGCTGCCATGACCAGGCATTGACAGACATGGAGTGGGAATGCTGGCAGTCCTGGTGACACATGCAGACAACTTTGGGCAGAATACAAAACGGATGCACCCAGGACTGCAGACTTCTAGCAGACCCCACAGGTCTGAAGGCTGTGGAAAAGGACACACCACCACCTCAGAGCAGACCCTCGCTTTGAAGGGTCATTTCTGACAGGCCTGAGATGGGGATCCACGCAAAGAAATCAATGGATGTCATCACAGTGCCTTCAATCCCAACTGGAAGAGTGGCAGTATGACAGCAAAGTCATTTTATGTACGTATTCCTTTGAAATCCCAGCATGTTCTACAAGATGCTAAGGAAAGTGATAGAGCCCAAATTGCTCAAGGTTTCTGAGAAAGAATTTAAATATTCACACAGGCAATTACACCAAGGTTTAGAAGGGAATAGGATATTACAGCTAATTAATTTTTGATGCTACAAAACACTGTTATTCTACTCCAAGCCACAATAGGGCAGCTGAAATCACTCTCACTTACAACTCCAAGTTCTTTGTGATAGTCTGGAGCAAAAATGTTAACAATGCTCAAGTTCATATGTTCCAAGATGTGCTAGTCAACAGATTTTTTTTCTAACAGACAGAGGTTTTAGAAAGTAGAAGGGACCTTTCAGGATAGCTGGGCAAAGAAAATAACTTTGAACTGATTAATCTGAATTTTGAGGATTTACGAAGCCAAGTAGGTTTATGGAATAGAAGTTTTGTTGATTCAAGTAGGATAAGTTTGGATAAAATCAAAAGAGTTACTTAATGCTTTTAAGAACTAAAGGGATTGAAGCTCAAAAATTACTCTAAAGATATTAAAACTATATACATTAACTATGCTAAATTTATGTTCTAACAACAAAAAGGGAAGGTCAACTGGATGAACAGTTACTATCTTTAAAAATACCAGGAATAAGGAAAGAACCTACTGAGAGTGCAAGGAAGACATGAGCCACAAAGCAATCCATTTCTTGTTGGTTAAGAAGTACTGGGATGAAGTAAGTATTGCCAAATATGAAGCTCAGTTAGAAACTGAACAACAAAATAAGAATAACATGGCAAAAGGCTCTTAGAGCAAAGGGGGCTACTTGCAATCAGTATGGAGTAAGATTAGAGATTACTCAGGTATAGCCCCCAAAACTAATACCTTTTATAGGCCTGTGCTGAGAAATGTTGTGGAATACAGCATACAATTCCTGTAGATTGACCTCAGGGAACATCTGAAGTGGAACAAGTACTGAGTGTAAACACAAAAGAGAGAGAAGAGCTCTTCTAAATGGGAAACTGGCTGCAGATGAGTCTTGGCTGGAAATTAGAGGACAGCTTCCAGCTCAATAGAAGAAAGGGGTTCTGTAATAGTTTTTCAGGAAAGGTAGTAAGAACAAGCAGGTTGAGTAAATTCAAACCTGGCTCCTACAAATCATTTGAAAGTATTCCTGAAGGTGATGTCACTATTGGCAGCGTATTTCTGGTGCCTGAAAGTGTAGAGCACTGGCTGCAACAGACCAAATGTTGCCATTTGACCAAATAAATGCAAATAATGCAAATGCATTTCAAATCAGGTGGTAAAATACAAAAACATCTTGGACGCGTGAAAGAGATCCAAGTGCTATTGCTCACCGTGCCCAGTATAACCTGATTACTGACTATCATAAAGATGAGCTCCTGAAACTACAGCAAACATTGCTTTGGTTTGATGAATTTTATAGCACAACACCTAACTGGAGTGATTATTTTAGTTCATATTTTTCAAGATCCACGTATCCTAAGTACAAATGTTGCCAAGTTTTCAGCTTAAGTTTCCTGCGTTGTCCTCTGTAGAGTATTTGCAACTCTGTGAAGCTGAAGTCACTTAGTTTTTCCAAATAGTTATTTTGTTCGCTGATAGCAAAAATACCTTGGACCTTTCCTTTTCATTAATCGTCAGGAAAACTGAAGAAGGAAGAAGGAATAAACACAAGCAGTGCCCTGCCTCAGCACTGAGGCTCATCCTGGATATTCCCTAGGGTTTTTTGCATTGCAGAAAAGCCTGTCACACTTGAATGATGCCCTATGCTTTCCTGTTCTCCATGAAGCTGCAGTCCACGGGCCGTGGACTTGCCCAGGCTTCTCCTGGGCTTGAGACAGTAGTTTTCACTGCCATCCGTGCCACATGTGTCTCTGCACTGATTAGTACCACATGGCCCAGCAAGACAAATCTGATCCTGATTAAGAGTAAATACCCAATTTCCCTTCTTGTAGATTAGCCTGAGCGCATCAGGGTATTTATTCTGACTTTATGCTTCATCCTGTCTTCTGATGTGTTGTTGAAGAACAAGCCATCCCTTTTCTGGCACACGGTTACAATGGCTGACAGCAAACCCCATCAGGTGTGAAGTGTGTGCATTCGTAAAGCTGGGTGGGCACTTGCTTCTATGCTTTGTGTCATGTGGCTTGTTGTGAAGGAGTTGTGAATCCTTATTATTAGGCCATCTAAAACCAGATTTACACCTCTTGGAGCTGCACTGAAGCTCTAATTATTGCAGTGTGGGGCTGCATTTTCTGTCCCTCCCCACCAACGCACAGTGGTGTTTGATGGGAAGGATGTTGCTCCCTCTCAGGAGTCTGATTAAAGAATAACTGTTCTGAACTGGGAGGCAGGGAAGGCTTCTTTCTGCCCTGAATTGTGCAGCAGTTACCCTGCACTTACCTCGTTGCCCTGTGGTACAACTGGCAGTAAGAGATCCAAGCCCCAGTTTGACATCACAGCAATACTGGTGGAGTGAGTAAGGGAGGAGAGGGCTCAGGTCTACCTTGGCTGCAGAGCAGGAAGTCAAGTGGGCAACACAGCAGAAAGGCAGGTTTGGGAGAGGGTCTGTCATGCATTTTTAGACTAACTTGGTGTGGCCTTATTGGTTGTCATTGCAACACCTTTCATGCTCATTTAAAAATACATATATGCACATTGAGCCGTGACTAAAGTGGGCAGTCTGAGATCATAGAATCATGGAAGTGTCAGAGTTGGAAGGGACCTCTAGAGTTCATCCAGCCCAACTCCCCTGCTAAAGCAGGATTGCCCAGAGCACATCACTCAGGACTGAGTCCAGGCGGGTCTTGAAGGTCTCCAGAGGAGGGGGAATCCACAACCTCCCTGGGCAGCCTGTTCTAGGGCTCTGTCACCCTCACCTTAAAGAAGTTTTTCCTCATATTCAAATGAAACTTCCTGTGTTCCAGCTTGTGTCTATTGCCCTTCATCCTGTCACCGGGAACCACTGAAAAGAGTCCATCTCCATCCTCCTTCAACCCACCCTTCAGATACTTATAAGCATTAATAAGGTACGAGGTACAACAACAGCAGCATGCCCGGGATTGCTTCTTTCCCAGAGGTGCTCCTGAGGGTACAGTTTTGCTGTTGGCCACCAGGACACATCTCTGGAGGTGCTGTCGCTTCTGAGCTGAGCATACTCCAGCTTTCTTGTGCCTGGTGCCTCCAGCCGCTGCGTGGGCTTGCTGAGAAACTGCCTTGTCCTGCTCTTGGCTCCGCTTCATGCACAATTTCGTTGTCTTCAGTTAAAAAATGTACTTACATAATTAATACTAAAAATAAGCTTTTCAAGGAGTTTTAGCTTCATTATGTCCTTAAAACTTAGTTCTCTAGCTCTTTCTAAGAGTAATTCAATGTATAAAATTGTAACATAATAGTGAAGTCCTCCAGACTTCAGTCTCATGCATCACAAGTTCCTTAAAACCCAGCTGCCTCTAGAAATAAAACTTTCAGTTATTTTACATTAGAAAGAAAAAAACATAAGGAAAAAAGTGGAAGTACATTTTTGCTGCATGAGCAGTCGGTGGACGTTGGTTGGTGCTCAAAAACCTCCTTCTGAAATGCTTAATGTGAATTCTTGGTGATGTTGTTTTGCTTCTATCACATATGCTCCATCCATAAGATTTGAGTCATTCTTGAAGAAAACAGGAGGGTCTCCATGGTGATGAACTCCTGTGATATGAAAAAAAACGTGACAATATTTTCTCCATATCCTAACATTTTTACTTCGCGATATTTTTTTTCCCCCAAAGTTGAGTTTACAATGACATACACATAAGAGTATGATTTTCGATATTCAATATAAACAAAATCTTCCTGAATGTGGAAAGAAACTGTCTTCTCTTTTGTACACCTGCAAAAAGTTGCCAGCGTGCTCCTGTGTGGTGAAAACTCTCCAGCAGTGACACGTTAATGCAAACTGCCGAAGACTCACCCACACTAGAACTACCAGAACGTTATTTCCTTAGCCTTACCTCATGATAAATCAACACAGAAGCATCTCTCCCATAGATCCTACCAAGATGGAGACTGTACCTTTTTATGTGTTTATATACCCTAGTGAGTGATGGCTGTAAGGCTGCTCTGAGCAAGCAGAGTACTGGGAAACCTCTTGAAGAGGCCCAGGCTTTTGCCCCCCGCTACGATGCCACCAACACTCAGAGACCTCCCCTTGCTCCAATTACACACCTTTGCACCCATTGTGCAAAAGTCTGTACAAGACACAGGAGGGAAAGGATCATTCCTCCCAAAGGCCTCACATTCCTAATAATGAAATTTGAGTCGTTTTCCCCAAATTCTAAAAGACAGAATATCCATTCAAGTTAGAGGGGAAAAAAAAGCCCACCTCCTGTACTTAGCACCAGCTTGGAACGGGTTGGTCTTAAAAACACCATGGAATGCAACTGTGATTTTTGCACAGACTCAGCTCACATTATATCCGCAAAGTATTTCTAGCAGTTGCCTTGTTGTTGGTATACTGTACAAGCTGTGTGAATAAAACAATTTAGGTTTTTAACTGGAGGAATATATAATGCAAAATGGCTGGCAAAGAACATCCAGTTGTGTCTTTTTTTTTTTCCAGTGCTCTGTACTCACACTGGTCATGTTAAAAACACTTCAGGACTTTCAGAGCCCCAGCAGGACAGGAGCCAGCTGAGTTTATACATTTTCTTATTGCTCCCAACATGTTAAATAGCAAACTGATTTATATTGCTGCTTCTTCTAAATACTCCAGATCGTGCTTTCCTCAGTAAATTGCTTTTCATGTGAAGTTTTTTTCAGTATCTGTAATTGTGGTAGGATTGCACAGCCAGTTCCCTAAGAAAATGGTCTTGGCTTCCCCTAATCTTACACAGGTTTTATAACAGAATATTTATATTTATTCAGTAGGGTAGCTCCTGATTTATACTGGTTTATTACTTAAAGAAAAAAAGGAAAAAGAAAAGAAGGCCCAGTGAATTACAGGATAGATTTTTTTAACTTTGATTTCTGGAGAAAAAAATCTGGAAAAAATGAACAATTTCTAAGTGTGAAAATGAGTAGCAGATAAAATACATTTATCAAGGACAATCTATCAAATTAAGTCACATCTCTTCTGGGTGATAGGTCTTGTGAGTAAGGGAAAAGCAACACAAGTTACACATCTAGAATTCAGCAAGTTTGCTGCTGCCTTACGTGGTGTTTTTGTTGAATAGGGAAACACAGGCTAAATGAAACCATGACTACAAGGTACAAAAATAATTAGATCCTGTACCAGACTGCAATTATCAAAGATTAACTCGTCAAATAAAGGGTATTGACTGATGTATGTCTGCTATCTGTCCTGAAAGTAAGTCCATTGTGAGCTCTCTTTAGTAGCCTGACAGCAGCAACGAGCGCCCACCCAGCAAACCTGCCTGAAACTAGGTGCCGTCAGTACCACTGATCCTGCCATCCCTGCAGTAGGGGGCTGAGCTAGACCTGCCCTCTGGGTAACTACGGCAGCTCACCTCTTTGTTAGTGGCTCTTTCACAGTGCTCCTGTTCTCAGCAGGTTGTGTTAGTTCTTCTTTGCTCTCAGCAGCGGTGGCAAGAATTTAACATCGGTCAACACTACATGTAGCTCTCACTGACACCAAGCAGAGTGAACACAGGATATCAGGGATTGGAAGGGACCTTGAAAGATCATCTAGTCCAATCCTCCTGCCAGAGCAGGAACACCTACATCAGGTCACACAGGAACACGTCCTGGTGGGTTTTGAATGTCTCCAGAGAAGGACACTCTACAATCTCTCTGGGCAGCCTATTCCAATGTTCTGTCACCCTCACCGTGAATAAGTTTTTTCTCATATTTAAGTGGAACCTCCTATGTTCCAGCTTGCACCCATTGTCCCTTGTCTTATGGGGTCCCCTGTCACTGAGAAGAGCCTGGCTCCATCCTCTTGATGCTCACCCTTTCCATATTTATAAACATTAATAAGATCACCCCTCGGTGTCCTCTTCTCCAGCCTAAAGAGACCCAGCTCCCTCAGCCTTTCCTCGTATGGGAGTTGCTCCACTCCATTCATCATCTTTGTGGCTCTGGCCTGGACTCTCTCCAGCACTTCCCTGTCCTTCTGGAACTGAGGGGCCCAGAACTGGACACACTATTCCAGATGGGGTCTCACCAGGGCAGAGTAGAGGGGGAGGAGAACCTCTCTGGACCGATTAACCACACCCATTCTAATACACCCCAGGATGCCATTGGCCTTCATGGCCACAAGGGCACAGTGCTGGCTCATGGTCATCCTGCTGTCCACCAGGACCCCAGGTCCCTTTCCCCTACACTGCTCTCCAACAGGTCAGTTCCCAGCTTATATGGGTACCTGGAGTTGTTCTTGCCCAGATGCAAGACTTTACACTTGCCCTTGTTATATTTCATTAAATTTCTCCCCGCCCAACTCTCCAGCCTGTCTAGGTCTCACTGGATGATGGTGCACGGCTCTTGTCACCATTGCTAGTGGATATCCTGGGCTCAGCTCAGTGGTCTAAGCATAGGGTTCATAGGGCATGCGAAATGTGTAGAGTTGGCAGAAGTTATACAGCACACAAATCCCTCTGCCCAAGCAGCTAGACACTAACTGGGGATTTCAAACAGGCACTAGATGCCTATGTTGAGGCAATACATCCAGTGGAATCTAGCAGGCACCTCCATATGATCACTTGAATCACTCAGACTGAGATGATGGTACCAAGTAATCTCAATTGAGTGGACTAAGAACCAAGATTTCTGTCTCACATGTAGACCCCTACATTTTCTCTTCATAAGCAGCTGAATGATACTTCAACTTTTGATAGAAGTTTTGTGGAACATTCAGTAGTACAGGTCCAATACCAAACCATTAAAGAGAAAAGAGGTTTGCCCTACCTTTCATAGATGAAAGACGCTTTCAAGTCTTGGACACAAAGTTCCTTCATTGGATTAATTTTATAGTTCTACTGTTATTGACAAATGGAAAAATAGTAGCTCCTATTAACAGATTTCTCCCCGTTATCACCAAGCGCCTTACAGACAGGGATAGGCAATTCTGTCTTTCTGCAGACACTGAAATGATGACACCAAGACTTACTCCCAGATAGATGGAAAATGAGTGCAAAACCACGAACAAGACCACATGATTCTCAGCATATCCACCCACCAAGTCTTGCTGACCTGTGTAAAATTTTAATTGCAAATTAAACTTTTTGCTGATCTAATGGAAATCTGTATTAAATTACCATGCAACAAACCACAGAAGCAATAAAGAAAAAAAGATGCAGAAAGAGGAGAAATTTTAACCTATTGCATATGCCTTCAAAGGATTATTGCTGTTTTGCACTTCCCATCAGGGTTTCCAGCTCTGAACACTTCACTTGCATGTGTTTGGGATCCCATCACATTAAACATTAAATGTCTCTCTTCCCTCTTTCATTGCGTGAGTTTTGATCATATTGTGTGAATGTTCGACTCCCAAGTGGAGCAGAATCAGGCAAGAAGACACCAGTCCTTCTGCCATGTTTCGAGCATCCATGTTCACTAAGATCATGGTGGGGCATAAGTACAAAAATGGAAGCTTCCAGCCAAGAAAAATGTATTACAGAGTATTGAGAAATTGTGAGTAATGAGATGTATGATCCAGCATCACCCAGCTTTCTTATTTCCAAATTGCAATGAGATCTGAAATTGCCCACTTTCACGTCATTTACTGAGGGTTAATAAAAAGGCCCATACTCTCTCACACTGTGCTTCCAAGAGAATTTCTAAATCGTGTGATTTTTGCCATTGTGGTCCTGTTCTGCTTTCAAAAATGCATCTGGAAAAATGCCCATTGTCCCCAAATGC
Source organism: Nycticryphes semicollaris (assembly GCA_013400055.1). NCBI lineage: Eukaryota > Metazoa > Chordata > Aves > Charadriiformes > Rostratulidae > Nycticryphes > Nycticryphes semicollaris. The sequence goes on from VXBJ01002919.1 coordinate 388,889, forward strand.
CTGTTAATTGTGCTCAGTTTACTATGAAATGATTGTTTTTTCTTCTAATAGTTTATCCTGCAAATCAGAGATTGTCTCATCCATCTGAGCTCACGCTTTCTTGCACATTAACAACAGTACAGAAGAAAGCTAAATTATGCCCACAGTTATTGTAGGCAGTCATGGTGTTCCAGCTAATCTCAGAGCAATGTCACTGGAACCCCATTATCTTCAGCAGTAGAAATTAGGCTGAACTAAGAAGCTATTTTCCACCAAGATCCTCCTCTACCATTTACTGAATTTGCAGGGCTAATAGAAAGTATTAACAACTTTCCAAAACAGCCTGGATTTAGTGCTTCAATGAAGCGCATGTTTTCTTGGCTACATTTACAGTGTACATGTGTATTCAAAAAGCAGGGTGTTGAGGGCAATGCAAGCAGACACAATAGACCCGCATCTAACTCCAGCAGTAGAGAAATGTTTGGATTAAGGATGGTAAATACAAGCCACTGCCGAACAGACCAAGACTGATCATGAACAAGGCTAGAAACTGGAGTTCTTCCAGTCAGAGCAATGAGGTCCTGGAACAGTTTTCTTCTAGAATTATTAGGTGTTAAAGTGGGAGTAGCCCAAATGTAACCCCTAGGTCCTTCATGAGGGCTGCAAGAGCAGTGTGCTCCAACCTACCTGGCAACGGACAACCTCTGGAGGTGACTACAGGTCGGAAGGATGCTTGTACTCGCACGGAGATTGCAGTCTGCTCACCCTACCACCACCTGCCTGCACCTCACAGGCTTTGGCCAGCGGGGCATTGGAGCTGCTGCAGAGAAGCACACACTGCTCATTGCTAAATACTCTTTTTTTTTTTATTGAACTGCTGTTTCATCTGGGCAGGTAATTTGCACTCCTTATATATAGATTCCAATTAAATTAGATTCCAATTGAATATAGAGTCCAATTAAATTAGAAAGGAAAACTAAAGTAACTACAAACTGGTGTGAAAACATCAACAGTCTGATCAGCAGAACCTAAAACCAATGGTACATTTTTAGCATTTCATCATGCACACAAAAGGTAAAAGGTATCTCTAAAAATCTCCGACTGTCGCTGTAACAGAAAGTTGTTCATAAAAGATCAAGAAAGTTGTAATTGGGCATTTAGGCGTTTGCAGACTAATTTGCCCCTGGAGCACTCAATTTCCTCTCCTTCTCCCATCATTTTCTTTGACTATAATTTCATTTCAGGTCCTACTCACTGCAAGACCCACCAGGTCGTAAGCATTAGCAACAGTTATGCTGAAGGCACTTGCTAGCTTGCCAAAGGCTCTTCTGAAGTTGGTTACAACATCCTTTGTGCCAAGACGTGTTCAATAGCTCAATTAATCTATCAGTTGTATATAACTGAAGTACCTGAGCATGAATGGGTGGATGAACTGCACTGGCACTTCTGTATATGAGTAAATATAGCCACAGTTTTCCTGGAGTTAAACTTCTCCTTTTGTTCTTTTTACATATGGAAAAGCTCAAATGGATTCTGAGTTTAAAATGTGACCCTTGCTACTGCTACCACAGACCAAATTTGCACTTGCTTGGATAGTGCATGGGAAACTTCTGGTATCAGGGAGTTTTGTGTGGAAGGGAATTAAAAAACGTGGAAGGCTCTAGGATGGCAGAAGTTTGTAAGCTGGGATGTCTCTTTAAGATGCTCTCTGCGAAAGCTCAGAAAGCTCCTTCTCAAATTAATTTTGCATACTTCTAGAGGCCACTAATGGAGGTGAACACTGATGTTTTCTCTGGCAACTGTGAATAAAGGATCGTGCATGAAGCCTTACTGGAGCCAGCCGCAGGCCATGTGGTGTAGCTGAGCAATTAAAATAACTAGATAGTGCCCTCAGTGCAACGTGTACAATTACCGCATCTTCTTACCAGCTCATAATCTTGAGACTTTCCAACAACAGACCTCTGTTCTGGCTCTTGAAGACAACCAAATAGCAGCAATTCATTAAAAGTCTTGTTAAGTTGCCTAGAATCGCTTCAGTGTTGTAGCATTGCTTTCACACCGAGAAATCTATCCAACCTTTCCAAATACCCATAAATCGCCCTGAGATATTTCTTAATAATTTAAATTCCTGCCCAACCCCACTGAAGTCAACAGCATTAAACAGGCACGGCTGTATGACAGAGCTCAGCAAAGGACTTAGTGGAGCGGGAGATTTGGGAAGAATGACAGGTCTGAGTAGGGTTCCCAAGCAAATCAGTGCATGTTGGCATGAGGACAGCTCCAGCAAAAAACCTCCAGCAGAAAATAAAAATTTTTTTTAAAAAAATAACTTGAAATTTTACCAGTAGAGGGAAACATCGCACCTTGGCTGCTGGCTGCTCAGGGATGCAGGGCTGTCACTGACATCTGGAGTGTTCTTTTTCCTTGGCTATGCGCTATTCTCCTGCCTCTCTTCAGGAACCCGGGTTGTCCCCTTGATTCCTGTAGCCACACACGATATGCCAGGAGTCCCATGGGAACCTCCTTAGACCAGGATAGGGTCCTGCATGGGCCACCCCATCTGCTCAGCTCAAGGAATGAGCAATACCTTTAGCATCTTGCTGTCCGGGCTTGTTTTCACAAGATGTTTTCACAAAGTTAGATTGCTAAGTCTTCATTTAGTTACTTAAATACACTTAATCTTCTAAGCTGTTACATACCTCTGACTTAATGGAATTTATGGCTTCTTAGCACTTCTGGAAATCAAGTCTCTAAAGATGTACTTCAGCACTCATATTTGGCATTAGGATCCTGGCTAGAGGGATGGAGTTGCTTGAGAGGGGTTGATTTTTCTCAGTCTCTTAGGAGATAATGCTTTTATATGCAACCTATAGTTGGTGGTTTTGCTTGTTCTTCAGCCTCTCTGCCTTTTTCACAGTAGTGACTGGGGTGTACAAGGTTGCTAAAAAGGCGGCACATCTTTATTGTGCATGATACAAATACAGCAGCAGCTCCTTGAAAGCAGTAAGTTCATAAGCTTTCAAAGGGAAAAAATATCTCACTTTCCTTGGGATGGATCCTATCTTTGGCAGCTGGAGAGAAAATAGAATGGTCAGAGACATTTTCTACTTATGCAGATGTGTGTGCAACCTGTGCTTCACTACTCACCCCAGATTTCTCTTCTCTGTCCCACTTCCTGCAGTGGCATCGTCATGCTCCAAAAAATTACTGCTGTTAAAAGTTGTGAATGAGGCAAGCTGGCAGGCTGTGTTTTAAATCTGCCATTATTACTCCATTACTATGGGCACCTAGGCCAGAAAGGCACTCCTGGATCCTGCTTTATCTGCATATGCAAATGCAATATCTTAATTTGGTATTTTAATTCTGAAAAACCACCAACTCACAGGAAAGTAGTCAAGAAGCATGAGTTGTGATTAGTGGAGTTTTTACAGGTTCAGTTTCCCTGTTGAGTAGCCCTGTGCCCACTAACATGCTCTACTTCTCATAAGAGTCAATACTCTATAACCATTCAAAAGCCATTAAAAAAAAAAAAAAGCGTGTCTCATGAAGAGGGTTGTCATTTCTTAGATGAGATCAATAGACAAAGCTGGTTTTTTCCAAGAATAGCGGTTATTTTGGGGTTTAGTCTTGCACTTGAAAACTTTTCTTGCGTTGAAAATCAGGTCTTAGAGAGCAATGATGAGGAATTGCTGAACATGAGACATTCTGAAAGCATTGCACAGGAAATGTGTTTTCAGTTGCACTTTTACGAGCTTGTCAATGAAAGGTGTAGATTTGGCACCACATCTGCATTTTATGGACAAGAATCTTTGGTTTTCTTTCATAAAAAACTGCACATTATAATAATCCTTGCTTATCATGAAAACCTTGTACGTGGCTGGAAAAATGTAGAACAAATGTGACAGAGCACTAAGTCATCAGTATAATTTGTTTTATAGTGAAAGCATACAGAAGATTATTTTAGAATCAGCATTTTTTACAAGCTTTGTCTGTGTTTTGTTCTGTTTGGTTTTAACACCGGTCTGCCCCAGAGTGATAGAGAGAAATTGTTACAAGCTTCTTTCAGAGTGCACTATAAACTGCAAGTAAAATGCAACAGATAGGATTACATATAAATTGCCTCAGTCATCAAGCGTTTTTTCCTCCTTGTTATCTTTTATGGCAACAGCATTGCTTACTTGACTCATTTTTGCATCTTGTTCGGTGGGAGGGGAAAACCAGAAAGTTTTCCTATGTTTTTTTCATTTCAGCTGATTTTCTTTTTTGCAAAAAAATGATGGGATTAGCTAAAAATAAATCTGGTATTGACAGTGTCAGCTGTTCCACAACATATATTGTCTTCCAAAAATCATAATACTGGATCGAAAATAATTACTTTCAAATCATTCAATCTGAAAATCTATTTCCTACTTAAGTAATCTGGATGATGCTTTCAGGGTCTTCTTTATAAGTACAAGGACAAAGAACTTGCTTTCTAATGGAATAAGTGGGTTTTTTTCCATTTTCCTTTGACTCTAGAGGATAAATACCTAATATGTTACATCTCAATAAGATCCACAAATTAGCAGTATTGTCAAGATTTCCAAAGGCTGCTGGATAAAGCTAGACAACAGCTTCATCAAGTGCCTTTTATTCAGCTACCTGGCTCGGAATAATAATTGGAAATAATTGTGCTGTACTCTTAAATGATTTCTTAAGCCTCTCCATTTCCATGTGGCTTTAGCTGAGGGATGGCTTGAGTAACAGAAACTCGGTTATATATATATTTTTTCCTTTTCATACAATATGCTCCCCTTGTTTAAAAAAAACCCCAACACTCAAAACCAGAAAAAATGTTCTGTTCCAAAATAATGGCTGATAGCAGTACTAACGATGTTTAGTTTAATAAGGCTGTAATACTCACCACCCATGGTGAGTATAAAGTCTACAGAGAAATCATCTTAAGCAGACCATCAGTATTCTTTACAACTGTTAAAATAAAAAAAATATCTTCTTAAACAGCATGTGTCTTCTATTCTGTCTTTTTTCTCCTTGTATTTAAAGCTCTTTCAATTAAAAATAAAGAGCTCAGTTGGTGCCAGCTGTCCCAGTAAGAGTGTGCTGTGCTGAACATTTGGGTTGCAGTAATGCTTTCCCCTCTAATGCTATTGCCATTTGCTGATGGTTGTCACGAATGCTGACTCCTTGATCTGAACTAATTTCACACACCTTTCGCCAGCTATTTTTCCCGTGTTCTTAAGATTCAAGCAAATAGTAGCTCAGATTTGGAGATCCAAATAAAGCATAAAACCACACTTCATGTTTCACTAAACTGATTTATATTTGAAGTAGCTACTCACTGGAGGATGTACTTTTCCACAAATATAAGCTTCCACAAAAGTACCTTGCAAAGGCTTAGTGAAAACCATCTTTGCAAATGTTGTCATACACTTCTTGAGTGCTTTTAGCTTGTAAATTATTCAGATGGAAACATTATGCTGTGTATGATCACACGGAAGAGCTGTGAAATGAAGAGTGGTGCACAGGGACTGAAGGCAAGTGTGCAGAAGAGACTGTGTAAGTAGTTTGCTTTATTCCTCAAAACGCCAAATCTGTGAGGGCTTCTGATGTCTACAAGAGAAGAAATAGCTTTTGGGCGCTTTAAAGGGAGCAGTCTCCTCGCCCTGCTATGCCATTGCTTTCCCTCAAGCATTGCAGCAACAGACCAATAGGGTTTATAGTGGGTGTTTCCAGGATTTTATACTGTTAGGTTAACTTCATCACACTAAGAAGCCAAAAAAATACTGAACAACTCTTTTTCTTTTATATTAGTGTGAAGTCATTTCATGTGTAGTTTTGTATACATACAGATATTTACATTTAGTAACTTAGATGGTACTTCAGTGACAAGGTCAGAGTTACATATTCTTTTAACCTGACAATCAGAAATTAGTGAATTTTTTGCACCCCTTGTCCTTGAGCTTAATTTGTCTATTCCGAGGCAGAGATTATAGTTTAATACTGCAATTGAGCTAGCAGCTATATTGGGTTTTAGCTAGACATATGAATTGCCGGATCTGCAGATAAAGATTTGTGATAAGGATTCTTCTTGTCCATAAATGTAAGCAGAAATATAATACTCGGCCTTAGGAAGAGAATATTTACATTGAAGAAACATCAATTTTGCAGAAATCGGATGCTGTGTCCAGCTGGAATCAAGGCTGTTCCTTTGTACATGCAGTGACTTGTATAGCAGAACTAGTTATACTCTTTGCAACATAAATCAGAAGTCAAAACACTGTTACAAATTGTGATATACCAGATTTCCATCTACAAGGCAAAGAATGAATTGCAAGAAAACACTTTGTTATCACTCTCTACAACATTTTTCCATTGCCTACCCTTTCGTGACACAAGTTTCCACTAATTTCCCTCAGACCAATACTGCAGTTTCAGATGAAGAGAAAGAGATTCTTTATGATGAACCGAGAAATGTGCAAAGACCTGTTTTTACAGCTTCTGTTGCTGCCTGGGAATGGAGTGCTCAGGGGGTCCCTCTGCCCCATGGCAGTGCGCAGCCCCATCTCTCACTGCACCAGGGTGCCCACCTCTCCCTGCGGAGCTGCCTCTGGGCAGCTCACTGGGCTTAGGGGACAGAGCAGTGTCTGTGGATGTTTTGGGGGCAGAGGGTGAGGCCCTGGTGAGGTGTGCTGCCTTGGACGTGTAATTTAGTGTTTAGCCATGATGGTGTCATTTTATCCCATCAGTTTTCACAGTAAATACAATGATGTGGTTAATTTGCAATACAAAGCACTGTCTTAGCGTAGTGAAATAGTTCTCTTTCTCCACTTGTTGCTATAGTAATTAATCTGATTTTGTTATAATCTAAATTTTAGCAAAGACTGGGTATTTGGTGATTTCTTCTAAAAGACAGTTCTAGAGAGTTTGAGGCTGGTGTCTTCACAAGTACTGCCTAAATAGTGATTGCTCTTGGAGTTCATTTCCAGATGTTATTCCAGTAACTTTTCTCTGTCAGTAGTCAGTTTTCTTCCAGGTGAAACACGAAGCCCAGGCTTGATCCTGCTAAGACTTCAGTGAATGAGTATTTAGAGGTAGTGTGCACCATGCCCTAGGCTAGCTCCTAAAAAAAAAACTCCCTGTAGGAATTTAGGAAGTAGGTTTGTTCATCAGCTGCACCAAGATAACTTGATTTTTTGGAAGCTTGTCAATGTTTGCCTACTTGTAATTTGTATTTTTGTGCTGAAACATCTGGCAAGGAAGACTATCTTGTGCTTGGTTTGGGGGAATATGAAATAAGCTATCACCATTCAGGCTTATAAGGAAATTATCTGCACTGTACTTAGGTCTCACGTGGACAGGATGTTCTGACTAAAGCAGCTAAACTCTCTCCTACAAGCAAGAAGCTTAGGTTTAGGTTTAGACAACTGAGGTTGTTCGTAGTCATAGTTACAACATCGTAAACTACAAAGAGTAGTTAAATGTGTGTTGCCTGCCTTGTAAAGACATAAAAAAGTCTTCACCCTGGGAAGCCTTGTCTTATTCTGGTGCCCCTCTGCCTTCAGAGAGAATGCTATCAAGACCATCAAACAACCATCTGGGATATCCCAGGGGATCTCAAGTGTCATTAGAAACCTGTAGCTGGAGATATGATAAACCCTACAGATGGCAGAGGGGTGCACTGGGTGCAGGGCATGCCTGTAACAACTAGGCTGTAGGAGGAGGTCAGACACTCAGCCTGTATTGTGCATACAAGGTGTCCAAATCTGGATCTGGATTTGGCTCTTTCCAACTGTTTATGTGGTGTGACCGACTTCACCAAGGCACAGTGGCAGGACTGTGTGGCCAAAGCGTCCTTAGCTGTTGCCAGTACATATTCCCCCTGTTCTCTCTTTTGTTTTTATTTTTTCCATCCACATCAAGGCATTTGTCCCTACTCTCTTGCCTTGTTTTTATCTTGTAAGCTCCCTGTAGCACTTAAGGCAGTGGAGCAATACAGACAGTTAAAGATAAAATACAAACACCTGGTACCACTCAGTCATAGTTACAGCAGACTCTGGTAACTGGCTTTTATGTGGAAGTGACACCAATTCCAGACTGATGTGAAAATTGCTTAGGACTCAAGGATTTTTGGCTTGCCTGTAGCTTTGTGCATGCATTTCATGCTAGCAGCTCAATGTGGCAGTCACATACAGCCTTCCTCCACCTCCTCCCCCACTGCTGGTGTGTTAGGAGAAATAATTCTCGCTCTGTGGCTGCAAAAGATAACAAAAAAAAAAATCTCAGCAATGCATGAACCAGGCACCCCCTCACCACTTCAAGCTCAGCTATGCTGACAAACCGTAACATTGTGCTGCAGGATGATCTCACGAGTGACCTAGAATACCACCTGCTATATGGACCACTGCTTCATCACACAATTCCATGAGGTTGCTTGCAGGCATAATTTACAGAAGTCAAAGCTCGTTAGCGTTCTGCCAGTTGTAATCTCTGCTCAAGTGTATATCAGTGATGCTTTGTGTTTTTTCTGCTTGCCAAGCCTGGAAGAAACAAGCTGTTTTCTGATTATAGGGATCTAAGTTACATGCATATTGTTCTCAGTTACACAGTGTGTTTGATTACTAACATCTTGGATATCACAGACTCTTCTTCTGGCAAACCCAATTCTTTTCTGCAATCTCACAGCATGAGCATTGTTGTCACTTGAAAATTACTTTTTCAGGATTGTGTTTTATACCACAATTTTCTTCTTCCCTTAAATTAGCTTTCATCTGTGTTTTTCACAGATGCAGCTGGAGCACGTGTTGGAAAGTACCAACCAGGGCATCATTCTGTAGCTTTCAGTATTAAGCACATCCCTGCTAACAGTAACTGCTGTGATAGGCAGGAACCCTGACTCTGAAGCAAGTTCCCACTGGGCTAGTGACTCCACAAACCCAGAAAGCGGTGAGCTGCACCATGGGAGTTTACAGCTGACGTACATGTAATAGATACATATGAAGTACATAAGTACAAGGAAGTCTATGTAATATGGTAAAGGAGGAAATGCAAATAAGAAAATCTTAGTGAACATGACAGAGAACATTCTTGGCACATGAGCAGCCTAACATTTTTGCTCAAGCTTTTTTAAATAGGATAAGGTCATAGTGGGAAGGTAATATTGGTTTGTAAAGCTGTGCAAAAAGATGTGAGTTATTTGGACATACTGACCTTTTTGTGTGTGTGTGTGCCTGTGCTGTGTTGCCAACAAGTGGAAAGAAGAGCATGGAAGTAACTCCACAGGTGGTAATATGGAACTTTCCTCCAATGGGAAGGACAGCAAAGAGGAGGCAGGTGGGTGAAGAGAGCTGGTATCTGAGTAACAACTGCAGGAATCTGTTCTAGATTACCCAGTTTGGGGCCAGTTCAAAAAAGCTATGGAACAACTGGAGAAGTTTCAACAGAGGTGGTCAGGACCTAGAGCATACAACTCAAGGAGAGTTTGAAGGACCTGAGCTGGTATACTCTGGAGAAGGAGAGGGGTTGGTTTAACAGCTGCCTGGCATGATCTACAACTGTCCGAAGAGCTACTGTGAAGACATTGGAGTCAAATGCTTCCTAGTAATGCCAGACAATAAAAGCAGGGGCAACAGCCATGAGCTGTGGCCTGGGAGTTTTAGGTAGGATGCAAAAGGTTTACCAGAAGTTATACCCAGAGAGAGGAATCCCCATCCTTGGAAATTTTCATTACTTTGTTGGATGATGCAAGGCTAGCCTGATCTAGTTTTGGTAACAGTGCTGCTTTGATCAGGAGATTGGACCAGAGACCTCCAAATGTCCCTTCCAGCCAATGTGTGGGGGTTTTCTTACAAAATATGACCACTGCACAACAGCATCTACTGGTGTGATCTGCTTCAACATCCCCTTCCCAAAGGTTTTCTACCTATTCTCTCAGATTATCTCTTTACTACTCAATAAATGAAGGGTACGGACCACGCCTTCTTCACCAACCTCTGCCATCATGTTTTCCTGCAGCTGGTTCTGTCAGGGTGCTGACCAAGCTCCACGGGTCACCAGCCACAGGATGCCCTGCACCTCGAGTGCTTCAGATTGTCTAGGTGTAATCAGGCTGTAAGCTGCATCTCCTGCCAACAGCTTCAGGGAAGCCACCCAACAGGATGGCTCTGCCCTCCCTGAACGGCTGGTGAAGGAGGTTTGGAAAGGGCAGAAAAGGGTAACTCCCTCGGGTTCATGGTAAACGCATCAGAGAGTGCAACCGCTCAGCATCACTTCAACTCTGCAACGACGAGCCAGGCAGCCAGACTGGTGGTTTGGGAGAACCTATTTACTCAGAAATGGTGGGGGGGGAGGGGAACCCTGTTTATGGCATGCTGTGTTACACGGGTGGGAAGTAGGGTATGAGTCAGCCAACAGCGTGTCTGGGTGGCTGCACAACTCAAACTTCAAATGGTCCTAGCTACTGACTCTGCAATAGGCAGCTCTGACCTGGCAGAGAAATCAAACCTTTCATCTCCATAGCATGAGCTGCCCAAACTGGAATCTGCTGCTCAGGCACCACATTCCCACACACCTGCCTGTGTCAGCCGAGCCACAAGCCAACAGTGAACCCCACTGGGTGCAGAGCTGAGGGAGAACTCTCTTTCCTGGACTGAGCTCAGCCTCCAGACGATGGAGGGGAAAATATAAGAATGTGTTGGTGCAAAGTAGCACTTCAAGAAAGAAGTTGAGATGCTGGAGCCTACAGGAGTGCCTGAAGAAAAGAAAAGCTAATGGGATGTGAAACCTCTGGCAGCAGATGCAGATAGACAGGCATAGGATAAACACAGGATTCAATTAACGGGAGGAAATTTCTTCCATGAATGTAGGCTGATTTGTCTTCTGAGTAGGGCTGGGTCTCTGAGAGAACAAAGTGACATGAAGTGTTTCTCAGGGAACGACAATGCTGAGGGTGTGTGCAGGACCAGAGCGTGCATGGTGTGAATAACCGATTTCCACACACCCAATCACTCTGAATAAAGAAACACCTCTCTCTCACCAGCCAGTTATTTATTCACTTTCAGGAAAGCAGGAGAGGGGGGGAGAGAGAGACTAGCAGCAGATATTAGTATTCAAGAGCAGAATTAGAATTTTAATCTATGTCTGCAACTCAGGAGGCAAAATTCTCAATATAAATGCTAAGTATTGCACGCTCTTATTATGAAGGCTGCATGAATATGCATTGTCACTGCTGGCGTGGGGAGTCTGTCTGATCGTCCTTTGGCTTTGCCACAGCCTGGGTGTGCAAGAGCTGTGAGGAAGCAAGCCAGAAATTCCTCTTCATGCTCTGGGAAATGGGAACTAGGGGCTCAGCCCCTTCCTCTCCCTTGCCATGCAACAGCAGAGACGAAATGTGGATGCTAGCTAGAGATGCCCCCTATTAAGAGCAGCTCCTATTATCCTATTACCCTATTATCCTATTATCAGCAGCTGGAGCTGCCAGGGCTGGGCTCTCCAGTCACTCAGAGATGGTTGTGCAACCCTGCTGGGACTACCCCTGGAAGGGGGAGAGCTGAGCAGACTTGCAGTGTTGCCCCTCTTACTTCCTGCTCTCCTCAACTCCCTTCCCACATTGTTCCTGTGCTTAGTGCAGGCTCACCTGCTGTGCCCAGTTCATTTGCTGCTCTCACACTGTTGTCTTTCTTGAAGGACCTGCCTAGTGTCTGGTTCATCCAGGCAGACTCTATCTCTAGGCTGTTTGCATGGTGTCAATAGTACAACAGCACAGCTCTGGATGGGTACCTGGCTGATGCCATCAGGAGTATGTGTAGTGATAATGAAGCCAAATGCTGCTCCATCCCATCGCATACCATCTCAGGATCTTGTTGATTACTGCTGTTCAAGGAGCATTATTTATGCAGTAAATTATTGATGAATGAAGCTCTGTGAAAATTGGAAACTGTTGTCTGTCATTCTGCTGAATGAATAACTGCACATGGAACAGCAAACACTGTGTCTTCCAGATTCAGAGGAAGAAAGGAGAAAAATAGACAAAAGCACTTTCCTTGGATGACTGCAAAGGTTCAGAAAATATTTTGCTTCTCCGCAACAGTATTTGATTTTACTAGGAACTCTGTACAAATCAAGGATAGCAGTGAGCCCCCAGCAGCTATCAGAAGACACTTAGCTTGCAAGGAGAAGACACCAGTGGATTAAAAATAGGATGCTCCCTTCAAAGGTAGTGTTGACTCCTCCTTGTCTTCAGTATATACAAGACAGATTTTTATTTCGGGACTGTGCATAAATGGGATCTCATTTGCATAGATACAGTACATTTATTTAAGAAAATAATCTGAGAGGAAAAGAAGTGTCTGCTAATGAATTCAGACCTGCCCCTGCTAGGAGCATGCACTCCAGGCACACAGGCAATTCCCCTGCACAGCATTACTGGGAGTGTGACTAATAGCACCGTGGGTGACCTTTTTCTTTAAGACCTGCTTCCTTTTGATCCTTTGCAACACTGAACAACAAATGACCCTTGAAGAACTTCAGAGGCTGAATTCTTTATTTTAGGTATGGATTTGACAGCAAAATTATTATCTCCACATAATCATGGGAACAAATGCCCAGAGAGGGCCAAGAGCAACTTTCCCAGCAGCTGGATCCACTGAGGCCATCAGGACAGATCCAAGCGATTGCGACCCCTCAGCCAGAGAGATCTCCTTAACTGGTATGAAGTTTAAGTAGAGAGAGGAAAGGCTCCCCAGCACAGAGCAGTTGCCCAGCCTGTGGTTGCTGGCAGCACGTGTGCTTTGCTGGTGATAAATTTATTCGCCTTCAGTCTGATTTCTGCTGCCTGGCTCTGGAGGAGGAAGCAGCTTAGGAAGAGGAAGGGAAAAAGGGATTCTCCGGGATAAATCTCCAGCTGCTTTTGGGAGCTCATAACAGGGAAGAAGCCAAGGGCTGTCAGAAGAGAAAGATCTTTTCTGCTGGAGGAGGAAACCTGGCACCAGCTTAGAAAGGCAGCTGCAGGTTGAGCAGCCTACACAAAGGGGGATGTGGCAAGCGAAAGAGGCAGTGACATCCCTTTGCTTGCCCTCCAAAATGTTTGTAATCAGGCAGCTAAATACATCCCTTCTCCTGCTGTCATTCATGAGATGAGAGGCTGGAGTCGTGCTGGGACATGCTTGGTGTGGTTGTGGGTGATGGGGAGCAGGGGCGATTGAGATCTCTACCTGTGCTCCAGCTCGGGGTGCTGGTCCAGAGTGGGAATTTTGGCAGTAATGAAAAGAGCGAGTTTTTTTTTAGGTCGGCAAATTGCTTGCCGTGGAGTCAAGGGTCCAGCTGCAGAAGAAGGGGGTGCTCTGCAGATGAAGCACCTGGCCAGCAATGTTCTGACTGCTCTGCAGAGAGTGTGAGTCGCTGGCAGGAGGCTGCCGAGCTGAGTGGTGCAACCATCAGAGCTCGAGGGATCGAAAAAATTCCTGGCTGCCTCTTTTCAAGCCCTGGGAATGGTACTATGACCCTCTCAGTAATAAATAGAAAGCCCTGCTTTCTAGACGATCTGACATGATCACGCCTCCTGAAACTGGCCCGCTGAGTTATGTCTCAGGCTGCCTTGGTGGCCACAAGGGACAGCAGAGAAAGGAGGAGACAAAGGCTGTGTGAGGAGGTGACATGGGTTGGGCAAAGGGCAGGGCTTCAGCAAACAGTGCTCACATGACTTCTCCACTTTTTTTTCCATGGGAATTGCTCTGTGGGCTGGACTCTGCAGCAGGCTGAGCCTCAGGAAGGAGAAGAGAGGGGAAACGAAGACTTTCATGGAAAAAAAGTAGACCAGAGGGACCATAGAATGGTTAGAGTTGGAAGGGACCTTAATGTTGCTGGTTAGGGTCTGGTGACCGGAAGATCTTGTGATGTATGGAAAGATAGGGCCCCTCTCCTGATAGCGAATAGCATTTAGTGTTTAGTTCATGATGTAAGCAGACAAAAGTGACGTTGTAAACCCAGGCTATATGATGCCATGTTGTCCATCAATAAACGCCATTTTGCCATCCACCATACTGGTGTCAGCGTGCTAATGGACCGAGCGGCCTGGGGTTGGCCGATGTGCAGTTCCTGAACCAGGTCGCCACGCCTCCTGCAGGCAACACCTTAAAGACCCTAAAGATCATCAAACCCCCCACTAGTGGACACCTCCCACTAGACCAGGTTGCTCAAAGCCCCATCCAGCCTGGCCTTGAACACTCCCAGGGATGGGGCATCCACAACTTCTCTGGGCAACCTATTCCAGAGCTTCACCATCCTCACAGTAAAAAAATCCTTTCTGTTATCTAATTTAAATCTTCCCTATTTCAGTTTAAAGCCGTTACCCCTTGTCCTGTCACTACACTTCCTGACAAGGAAGGAACCAGGGAAAGGAGCAAGCCCAAGCAACCAGGGAAGAGGAAGTGTCAGAGGCCGTGGAAGATGTGAAAGAAAGAAGAAAATCAGCCCAAATCAGACAGCTTAGAGATGGCAGGAGAGAAGAAACGCATGAACATGTTGACCCCTCTCAGGTTAGAGTCTCCTGGCAAGCACTGCCCAGGCAGATGGCAAACACCAGCAGCTGTCTCCACCCCAGCCCCCTTGCCATCGTCTGCTGTTCAGACAGACTGCCCAAACATGTTATACCTTTCTTAAGACACAAGAATAGATGATCAGGATGTCTTTATCAAACTCTACAAAAATCTTGCCTGAGGGCCTTTCAGATAGGTTCATTCTGGCCGATCAAAAAGGAGTGATGGACATCTCCATTCTGGAGGTGGCAAAGGATCACTTTTGTGTATTGAGAAAAAACTGTCCCACAATTGTACTTGGTACACATAAGATCCGTAATTTAACCTTATGCATAGCATTTTTAAAGCACTTTTCCATACTGGCATTGACTTTTCATATGCTGAAAATTACTTTTTTCTCAACAATGTATTTCTAAGGAGACTGAAATGACCACAAATTGTTTTGAAGTGCATTGAAAGCCCTGGGCTTGTTTCCTAGCTTTTGTTTTCCTCCATTATTTAGCAATAATTTTACCACTGTATCCAGATGACTAAGAAGTAGTCAAAGAGGTTTTCATTGTATTAAATGGAACAGTCAGGTTGAAAAAAGCATTAGATTTAAGCCCAGTTATCATGATTTCCTGGAATCAGGTGACAGGATCCAGCCCTAGGTACTAATGCAAAGCTAGATTTTTCTCAACTGCTTGAAAGCTAAGATCATGTTTTGTTAAAGTGTAGCTCTGCTCTGTGGACCTAATCCTGGAGACAGGAGATCATTCAATAGCCTCTGTTCCGTTGAAGCCACTAAATTTCCACAGAAACCCAGAATATAAGGCATTCAAAAATAGGTGATATGGAAAATCTGTGTTTTGAATATATAGTTGCTCATTGTGGAGTTACCTCTTACAAGGGTGGTTACTTGTTTATGGTTATGGAAAGAGGGAAGGAAGATTGTTTGCCATAAGTAAAAACTGGGGGACTGTAGGATAACTCTGCAAACAGAACAAACCACAAATTTTTGCTCAGTCATGATGGTTTTGGCATATTTATGAAAAATGAAGCCATAATTGGATTAATCAGATCCATGCTTGGAAAAACAGCTATTCCTGAAATTCTGATACTCATGAAGAAACCAATATAAAAACCCTATTATTTTCATCTGAATTTAAAGCTGTAATGAAAATAAAGCATACTAATTCAGTTACTCTTCACATAACACGTTTGTCTCAGAGTGGTGTCGTACACACAGTCATGAGCAAGTTGAAAAACTTTTAATGAAAACTGACTCTGCTGCAATAGGGAGAATTCAGTGGGTGGCTGTGCATGTGGGAAAGCTTTGGGGTCTTTTAATTTGTGTATTCTCACTTGAAAAACAAGTCTTTTAACCAAAAATAACAGTAAGAACTGCAGCCTCAGAAATTCATCAATAGGGTTAAAGTCATGGTCTACAGGATATTAAAGAAAGGAAATATTAGATGAGATTTAAATTTTCAAATTAAAATTCTTCTGTAAAAGGCACTGATTCATTTTATTTTAGACAACTGTTTGTTTGTTACAGGATCCAAGCTTCCTTTCGGGTTTTGTACAAACTGAGCAAAGAATTTAGGAAACTTCTGAGCAAGAAGTTAGAAAAAACATCCTAATATCCTAATCCTGCTCAAACTGTCCCAAAGGCACACTTCACACCAACGTCCCTGCTCCTCTCCCTGTGCAGCAATAAGTACGTGTTGGATACTCTTCCAAAAGCCTCCTGAGCCTCACCATCCCACTGCCAAATACAGCCATACGTTGTGAAGACATGAGGCAAGGGTCAGCCTCTCCAATGAAAAAGGGTATTGTAGAATAACTGATTTGCCAATGTTACAGGTGACAAGCAAGGTGCTCATCCTGCGTGGGACTTGATAGCTTCTCATTCTCCATTATATTTAACAGGATGCAATCTACACTGCGCTCACGCTGATGGAGGTCTCATAATACCTTCCTTCTCTGCAAGGTGCCTGAAGTCCTTGAAGGGATCAGAGGGCAGCCATTCCCACAGAGCTCAGACTTGACAGCAGCACCTTGCCTTCTCATGGAGTGTGGGACGGCAGTCTGCTTGCTTGCTCTTTAGGAGAAGGTTGTCAAGGAGAAGCCTAAGTGGGTGTTAATTTCACTGTCATGACATGGTACAACAATCTCCTCCTGGCAACAGCGTGAGTGGTTCCCGTTTGCACCGTGGATCCCTCTGGCCTCAACAGCAATTAGAGTCTCACGTGATGTTTCTCTACAATGTCCCGTTGGATGTACAAAAAGATACTATTAAATAGGTCATTTTGTCTCTCTTCATTATAATCTTAATTTTGTTACTCTATCCACATGATGTGCTTGGGTGTTTATTCAGCTTGAAGTCAAACATAAACGGTAGTGTATGGGTACGTCCTGCCCTTGATGGTGAGTGAACGTGAAATGTAGCTAATGCTTGTTGAGGACCTGCCTCCAAAATATTTGGCACAAGAAATGTTCGGTACAAATGGGAAATGACACTGATTGACAATGCCACGCAGTCACCAGCTTAGCCAAAGCTTCCTCATGCCTAGCCATTCCTTACCTTAAGCTGGAGGTAGTGGAAAATACATTACACCTGCCAGAGAAAGGCATTTTGCCTTCTGCTGCAGGAGTGAGGGACCGTTCACCTGAGGGAAGTCTTGTATGAACAGGCTTAATCCTGCTCCCTTTCAAGTGACAAAAAGCAGGGTTGGACCCAGTGTAACAAAAAAGTCCCTGTTAACTACTGTGTAATGTACCAAACAGCCTGCTGTTGCAATAAAATATTTATAAGTAATCATTTTGTTAAATGAAACATGTACTTTAGGGCACCTTTTATAATTAACAAGCCATATTCCAGTTAATTTTGCACATGATGTTTCACAGTTTATTACCAGCTACTACAAGGATATATAATAAGTACCTACAAACAACTGCCCATATTAAGCTTTAGTGTTGCAAACAAAAACAATTAAGCTCCTGGGAAGCTTAGTATTATTTGTTTGTAAACAGATATAACCCAAAAGGTTGGGTTAGTGGGATGATAAAGCAATAAACCTTGCAACGCGTGAACATGCTATTGTGAAGCTACAGTGGTGGAGTAATGAGGGCGTTTTAGCAGAGACTTTAATGAAGCCAGGTTTTGTTGACAGATAATGTTTAAAGATACCAGTAGGGTCAAACTGCACTTAATGATGCATTAGATGACCTGAGTGCTGGCATTAGCATTGAAATAATGGTCCATGATCTGAGTAAGGCATCCTCAGTGGATTATGGCTATATAAAGGTATCTAGCAATTACCATTAACTTTTCAAATTTGTAGAATAGAGACTAAAAGAAGATGTTTAAGGGGTTTGTGCTGAAGTGAAACCTCCAACATCCTGCCATTCATCTTGTTCTCAACAAGCCAGAGGTTATGGATGTAAGGAACAGATAGTGATTCGTTCTGATTTAACCAGAGAGCAGAGATGTTGCATACTTAGTTCACTGACTTGATCACGGAAACACAGAGAGCTTAAGCCATCTCCTACTTGTTTCCCCTGTGCAAGCATAGCACAGCCACTGCCAACATTTCCCATGGATATCTGGCAGGACAAACCTAGTCAGGATGAGGTTACTCACTGGGCTTCACCTTGCAGTCAGTAAGGTCAGGGTAGGCCTAAAACAACTAAACCTTAACATTTTCCTATTGACAGCTCCAAATGCTTATTGAAGCATCTTCTGAGGCAGAATTGTACCTTGGGTAGAGCTTACAAATGGGCGTCTTTTCCCTTTTATCCCTGCCTGGCAGAACAAGCAGGGTGTACAGTGCTCAGGCTGAGCAGGGGAGGAGAAAGCCTGCTCTTGCTGCACCTAAACAAGCCTCTCTCAGTCAGCTTTTCCCTTCACAAACCCCAGCACTCCTTGGGGAGGGACGGAGTGGGAAATTCACTCTGATGCACACAGATACCATTTATCTACCCCATGTCATTGTGTGCTGGTCTGGCCAGTCCTGCTGACCCCGTGGCAGAGGGTCAAGGTGCCTTGGATGGAGAAGACACCGCTACCGTGTGGATCAAGCCAAGGGTGTGCCAGGGGCTTTGCATTCCTGCTGCTGGGGATCTGCCTAAATGTTGAGCCCCAGCACTGCAGGATTAGGCTTTCCTGTGAATTAGCTGTGAACGTGGCATTTTCTGTTTTACTCTGCATGCAAAAGGCTGGGGGGCTGGCTCTGCTGGTTATTTGGAAAGTGGCAACTCTCACTCTCACATATTCATTACTTTTATTGGTGCTCTGGGGTCAATTTTAGCAACTTGCTGAGCAGCCTTGCAAAGCCAATGTGTGCTTTTAGCTCTCGCTGGCTTAATTATTCGTCCTTTGATAACCAGTATCTACAACATGAATTAGCCATCTGCAAAACAGTGCCCCACTGTATTTGTGCCAAATCCCCACACCCTTATTTGAGATCAGGGACTGTCAGGGAAAAATGAGTCTGTGCCTACAATTTTCTTGCAAAACATTCTTTGGCTGTTTCCCTTTTTTTAAGGTTGTGTCAATATTTGGCTCATGTCCTCTGGAGGAATACGGCATTTGTATTTCTAATAGAATGCAAAACCAGGTGAGAAATGAAGGTCTTCTTCAATGATGCTCAGTTTCAATGCTGGCAAAAGTATTGCAAATTTTTCAGTGCATTTGACTTTCTTCTTTTTATCCTATACTAACCTGGTCTGTCTGCAGGGTAACTTATGTTCCCCTCACAGTCTAGATCCCCCAGCCAGGTTGCTCTAATTTGATGTTGCACCATTTTCTCTGTGTTTGCCCTAAAACTGAAGGGACCCCAGATGAAGAGATGTGCAACCAGAGGAAAAAATCCTGTTTTCCTTTTTCATGCTGAAGCCAGCAGATGGTGCTTACTGCCTTTGCATGCTTCTCAGAGAAACCCTACACTATTGGCTAATTTATTTATGTTTTTTACCAGGGAACAGCTATAAAGCTCACAGCTACTTGTCACTTTTCAGACAGCTGAAGGATTGGGCTCTGAAAGAAAAACACATCCCACAGTACAGAGAGCTTTAGGATTTTAAACCCCTACGAGTTTGGTTGTTTTCATGGATTGTTTTCTCAAAATGCTGCTTTGCTGCCATGATAATCATTTGGGGGTTTTTGTTTCAAATTGCAGGGGAAGAGGAGGAGGAGAGCGAGTTGTACCATCTCCTTGGACAGGTTTCAAAATGGAGCTTGCAGAAGCAGTCTGTAAGAGACAGCTTATGCTTCTGGTATGAGCTTGCTAAGGTCCAGAGGAGCCTGTTCGAGTTGGGACGATTTGCAGGGAATACTGAGCAACATGTGCTTCCAGGAGGGATGCTCTGGGACCACTTCAGCCCAAGGGAAAAAGGTGATAAGCTCTCAGAAAAGCATCTTCCCAAGCCATTCCCAGCATGGGTAAAGAAATGCTCTCCATCCTCATTGCTGAGGGGAGAAAAATGTTGAATTCTCACCCATGCTTTTAGAGACTGAGCACACGGGATCCTTCTAAGGGGGCTTCCACTCACTCCAGGAAGGGCTGCTGACTTTATCCCCACCTTTACACCCTGAATTTTTTCCCAGAACAACCAAAACCTGAAAATCCACCAAGGATTTTACTCAAGGGCACTGTTCTCTCTCCCAGGGTGACTTACATCTACTGGAAAGTGAATAGAGATTGGGTCACAGGTTAAAAAAAGACAAAATAAAAAATATGGCAGAGCTGCTCTGTCATTTGGTGATGGTGAGTGTGAGCAGCAGTGTGCTGAGGATAAAAGGCTCAGCCACACATTTACACCATTCACTCTGATGCGAAAAGTTTACCTTGCTCATATTTATTTATCGGTTTCCATTTTGCAGACACAAAACCAGAATAGAAACTTACCTATCAGACTGCACCTTCCTGTGAGCACATCTTTTATCAAATATTGTTCTCTTTCTCTTGTTCTTTGTAGCTGAATTCTTATGACTCCATTAAAGCAGTGATTTCTACCTCCAGCCATGAGTCGGCAGCTTTACTAATAGGTGGCAATTTTGCTTATCTTTAAAACCAGCAGGAATTTCTTTCAAGATAATGTGTGTCCAACCAGCTCTCCCTTCTTCCAGCCCCACCACAGTGTCAGTACTACCTGCATTTCTAGGAGCAGCCTGAGGTTTAAACTTTTCTTTTGATGATGGAAGCAGAAGCAATATTCCTTTTTGGGATATTTTAGGGGGGTTATTTTTGATGGATTACCTGTTATATAAGCATGGCCAGGTTTTCTACAGAGAAGGGCAATTTCTAAATCCAGTGAGGCTGGTTAGAGAAGACGGCAGCCTTGCAGCTGGGCCAATTTCCTGGCCACTAACCCAGAGGAGCAAGAGTTACAAGGAACCCCTGCTGCTTGGTACTCTACTCCTGCAGTCCAGACCTGCATCCTCAGGTTTTCTCCAAACAACCCTGTTTCCTTCTGTCTGTGTGTTTATACTGGAAAATTGGTAAAATCTCAGTTACATTGGTGTTTTCCCAAGATTGCCAACTACTTTTTACCTCACTGGAAATAAGGCAAGATGAAAATCTCTAATGATTAATATCTGTATGATTTGATTGTACGTGGGTAGTGTGATTCAAAGATTTTTCTAAATGAGATAGGCTTGGGCAGAGGAACTGGAAGGGTCTGGTCCTGGGGGAGTCTGGTCCAGTCTGAACCCTCACTGGGAAAGTCAGTGTATTTCAAATACCTAGAGCTAATATTCAGGTCATTAATACTTTGCATTACTTAAGAGAAAACCATTAAAGTAAACATAAGGAATAGCTTTTTAGTTTTCAGCTGTGTCCAGGAGTGCTGAGTACCTCCCCTTTGATCTAACTTTCTATCAGTGAATTAAAAAATGGACATTGAAAACAAATGCTGAGTGGTTACTGAGATAGTATCAAGCCACTTAATATTTGGTTTATGTCATGTGCAGGCTGGCTAACTTTGTTTGGTCCCTAAATAATCAATCTACAAGAAGATGACTTGCACATTCAGTTCACTTTCTGTCCTGTTTCTGGGGCCAGGTCTTGTTAGTGAAGGCAGTTCCGTGGCCCCATTTCGGTGAAGCACAGGCAGCTGCCAAACACCCAGCTCCACGGGAGACATACTTCCTTGCTTTGACGGACTGAAGGCATCAGAAGGTCTCTGAAAACTACTTCACTCCGAAGGAAGTCAATTGCAGAGGTCCTATCGATTTCAGTGAGAGAGAAAAACTTCTTTCAAGAGTAAGTAAATAAATGTATTTCGCCGATGGAGAGATCAGCACTCACACAGCTTTGAAATGTGAAACGCTGAGCATCTCTAGCATCACGGCAAGCACTGTGCTGCTGTGCTGCAGCATTCTTTATCACCCAGCCCAGACCTTCCCCCACCCAGGCTGTCTTCATCTGCCCACAGGAGCGGAGCGAGAGGAGTCACATCTCCTCCAGGTCACCTTGGGTTTCCATAGTGACTATTTGAATGCGATTGTCTTATCAATCAGAACCTCCTTTACTCTCGTAAGCAACTATAAAATCTCTTCTGGTTTCTATAGCAACCATCTTTAAACCCATATATTTGTTTTGTCTACGCTTAGCTGAATTGTTGGAAATAGTGCAAATTAACTGCTGGTGCAGTATTTCTTATGGCTTTTTCCCTTAAGCTATCCTTTGTTGTCATCCAGAACAGCAGTTATGATGAAGCTACTGTCCTTTTGTTTCAGCTACTCAGAGACCCTCTTTGCTGCCTAACCACATGAGCCATGCCTTTTAAAAATCATCATTTCCATGAGGAACACTGCAAACCTGAAATCTCTGGAGTTCAGCCCTTCCTTTCCCAGTTCAGGCCCCTATGTCATTGTGTCCCTGGTCACCTAAAAGAAAAAAAGGTGCCAGTTTTTTCACCATAATTCACTTCTCGTAATGGTATGTGAGAATAGCACCTTCCCTCCAGTAACCTCAACGCAAAACACAGCCGTTACTTAACAGCAACACTGTGAGTTAGTCAGATATTATTATCTGTGTAGTATGAATAATGTGTACAAGGTTAATGGCCCATTTACACTGCAAACCCAATAAAGTCAAGGAGGTTACTGTTGTTTTGGGTTTTTTTCAGTCTAAATGTGTTAACTGCAGACAAGGGTGATATCACACTGTCTATAGTTTCCTTGCAGCAGACAGCAGGCAGACATAAGGTTATCTAAATGCGCTGACGCTGACACTCCACTCCTACTTCATGGCCTGACTATAAACGTGCAATTCTTTTCAGTCTCACAAAGTTTGTTTTTCCTGGAGAGATGATGAGTGGACAATGTGCTTAATTCAAGGTTATGAAGTTAGGAAGAGGTGATTACTGTGCTCTGAAACTCTGTGGCAGTGTTTCTCTGGGATCCTCTGAGTAGCAGCAGGTTACAGCTGTACCAGATTTACCTCTATGCAACTTCCAGGCTGCATGGAAAGATAGATGGACTATCAAAGGGGAAGAGAAAACCTGAACTCCATCTGTGGCACTGGTTTCTAGCTGTCCTGGGCTTTTCTTGCTCCTCTTCTCCTATATTAGGAAAACAAATTAGGTTTCTGAGCAAAACAACAGAATTGTTTGCTTCTCTTTTATTTTCTAACTTTTCTCAAAAGACATCACATGATGTCTCTGATGTTTTTTATTTGCTCCCCCTTGTCCAGTGCTGGCACAAGGTGTGTTGCTGGCTGTGTGATGGCACGAGCAGAATGTGCAGTGGCACCAGCAAAGCTGCAGTCACTCCACTTTGCTCCTTAGGAAAAGAGTTGTGAACAAACTGGAAGAATTTGAAGGAAAGGTAAAAAAAATATCTGGAGAGTCAGCAGTTGTATTTACCCATTAGGGAAGATCAAAAGGGTTCTGTGTCAACTCATGGGAAACCCAGTAACTGTCACTGAGGATGAGGAAATCTTATGGGCATGAGAGGAGGAATAATACATTGATACGATAAAAAAGATAGAGGAGTTAACTACTTCTAAAATTAAAAAAGAGGAAAATGCAGTTATTCAGGATCATAATGATGATTTCACAACAGGTGGTCGGTACCTCCCAACTGCCCAGCTGTGCTCAGGGAGATTTTTGTATTTTTTCAATTGGTGTTGAGCTGCAGGTGGAGGAGAGGAAGGAACATGAGGGAGCCATCAGGAGAAGCAGAGGTCAGCTGGCCCTGGGAGCTCCTCCAAGGAGAGACAGAGGGGACTGGAGGGTTTTCAGAACCCACAAGGGAGTAGAAGTGCGTTCAATAAGAAGCATGAGCTGTTTGTGACAGGCGAAGGGGACTGGGTGGTTCAGCTCTGGATCCCCAACCTGCCCAAGTAAGGGGCTGTGGGAACCCTCATCGTGGTGTGCTGGCACAGAGCTGGGAGTGGAGAGTGAACAGCTCCCACCAGCTACCCCTGTCCCTGCTGCCAGTGTGGGAAGTGAATCACTGGTGTCTGCTGACTGTGAACTCAGGACATTTTAAAACAAATGCTGTGCAGAAGCACAAACTGTTTTCAACAGTAGCTTGGCTGGAGCTGTTCCTCATCCCTAAGCTCCCAGTCCCCCAGCAGTTCTGCCCAGATGCCCCTTGGGTGAGCAGGGCTTTCAGATCTCTGCAGGGTCCTACCGCATCACCATAGGCTACCAAGAGTCTTGCAAACCTGCTTACAAACCTGCCAGGTACCACTCAGAGAGGGGATGCCAGGAGCCCCACCGACTTGGAGTCTGCAAGGGAGATGACAGCAGATGGAGACGGGGCACAGTAAAGCCATGGAGCAATGCTAACCAGCAGGGAAAAGCCGCTTTCTTCAGGCAAACACTTGCTGTCCTTTCAGTGAAGAGTTGCTATTACTGACTGAACCTTCCTGATGAAACTTGCAGAACTTCACTCTCCAAAACTCAAGCGTTAACAGATTTGGGAAGTTACATTTAACTTGGCATAATAAGAAACTCACAGATGGAAACTGCTTAACATGGAGCTGCTCTTACCTAAATTTCAGCCAACGGGCAGGCATGCTCAGAGGCCATACAGCAGTAATCTTTTACCCTCACATACCTGAAGAAAATGCTAAAGTATTTTTTGTGTCCACTGTTGAGGTCCATAGAAGGTATTGATACAATGCTCTGATTCTTTCTATGCAAATTTGCTGAAATTGTCTCATTTCTGACTGTGTAACTACATGGTATGTCACTATGTGGTATGTGGCTGCACATTGCAATCTTATTCTCAGCAGCTGTCCCCAAGAACATGACTTTATTATTAATGCTGCTCCTGTGCCCATCAGACTGTGTGGGTTTAGAACCCGTGGTGGGTTTTGCCTTGAGAGAATGATTCAAGTGGCAATAAGTCTCAGCAGCTGTGCTGGATACTGCCCCATAAATTTCCTTCAGGAATTGGCAGATCAGTGCCAGGATTTGGCACTATGCTCACTGGGCTCTCATGTCCCTGCAGGGTGGCCTCAGTCCTTCACCCTGAAACCACTTGACTTCCAGCCCTGAAGCACCTGAGCATCTTTCACACAAATAGGAGCAGCTTCAGGTAATCACTGGATGTTGGGTTAAAACACAGCTGGCAACACTACTGACTCCATCCTTCATTCGAAGAGGGTGGGATATGCTCTGAGCACAGTCACAGGGCAGGTCCTGTACATGAGGTGGTGATTATCCTCTCCTGTGACCCCCATGAGTGATGCAGCCTGGACCTGGCATGTTGCATTAAACACTGGTGCTAAACTTTCAGATCCAAGTTCGTTCAAAGGGACTTTAAGTACTAAAGCACACTCAAACTCATACTCTGGCCTCCACCATAGTATTGGCGAGATACCTCAGATGTCAGTAGAGGTGAGCAAAAGACATACCTTTTCCTTACTATTCAACAGAGAAGAAACCTGGGGCATGAAAATAAGGATGAGGGTTGGGAACTGAAGTGAAAGGTTTGAGCTGCTTCTCGGAGTTCAAACTTCCTTTGTCTTTTTTTTCCTTTCCTTCAAAGACAGCTGAAGTGTGGGGTCTTGAAAGGGGAAAGCAGCTGTTTGAGTTCACCAGTGCTCACAGAGAGGCAGAAACCACCTGTTTGACTTTTTGATAGCAGTGGAAAAAGCCATGGGTTTTTTTATACTTGTTACATCTCTGCAGGCATTACTGCCAGTGCATGCAGGAAAGAGCGCTGTGTCTGGATGTGGCACTAGGCTGGATACAGGAGGCAGAGACCTGGAGAGGCCTGAAGATACGGGGTTATCACAACGAGTGTTTCAGAGCCAACGAGTGTTGGCTCTGAAGAGGTGTGTGGTGGGTTGACTCTGGCTGGATGCCAGGTGCCCATCAAATCCATTCTATTGCTCCCCTCCTCAACTGGACAGAGGGAGAAAATAGAACGAAAATCTTCACAAACCACTCCAGCATGGGTTCCTTCCATGGGGTGCAGTCCTTCAAGAACAGACTGCTGTAGCGTGGGTCCCTCATAGGGTCACAAGTCCTGCCAACAAACCTGGTCCACCTTGGGATCCTCTCTCCGTGGATCCACAGATACTGCCAGGAGCCTGCTCCAGCGTGGGTTCTTCACAGGGCCATAGCCTCCTTCAGACACCCATTTGTTCCAGCATAGGGTCTACCACAGGCTGCAGGTGGATATCTGCTCTGCCATGGACCTCTATGGGCTGCAGGGGAATATCTGCTCCAATGCCTGGAGTACCTCCTTCCCCTCGTTCTTCACTGGTTTTGGTGTCCTCACAGATCTTGCTCTCATATTCTCACTCCTCTCTCTGGCTGCAATTGCACAGTTGTCGGGGTTTTCCCCCGCTTCTTAACTGTTATCCCAGAGGTGCTGCCACCATTACTGATGGACTCAGTCTTGGCCAGCAGCTGGTCTTGGAGCCAGCTGGCATTGGCTATATCAGGTATGGGGAAAGCTTCTAGCAGCTTCTCACAGAAGAAAACCCTGCAGCTCCCCAGCTACCAAAACCTGGCCAAACAAACCCAGTATAAGGGGACACCAGTTTGCAAATTTCTGTAAGACTATAAAACATTTAAAGGACATAAGTGAGAGTGGATTGGGCTATTTTTTTCCCTACAGAAGGAAAGGGTGATGAGATCTGTGACTGCACCTATGTGGTGGTGAACAGGAGCAAGTAAGGTCTTCCCCAGTGTTGCGTGAGCCTTGTCCCAGGGCCAGATGCATTGAGTGGGAGTTTATGCTGCAAGTAACCATGCTTTTCTGTGGGAAGTTCCCTCCTGAGATATTCCTGAGAGATTAGTCAGATTCATATGCCTCCAAAAGAAATGTATACTACAGCTTCTGGACAGAATAGGACAAAAATAAACCAGAGCAAATCCGCAGTGCAAGCAGATGAAGCTGATCAGCCTGACCAAGCAGACTCAGGCTGCCCATGGCTGGGTCTGCACATCCACAAAGTGTCTGCAAGTCAGATGGTGCTCTTAAAAAATAAATTCTCTGTGACGTTGTTCTGCTACATCACAGACAACAGACTGATGCTATTTGTAATATAGCATCACACGCAAGACCGAGCCTGTTGCACTAAACATAGATAGGACTGAGTACATCGATGAAATATTCTGTAGTTTCCCTAAGGCAGACTTCAGCTTGACTTGTCAGCCCAGAGAGACTCCAGAGTGGAAAATTATTACTGTTCCATCCCTTTGGAAACAAGTGGGTAAATGTGCTTGTGTTTGATTATTCAAACTAACCATGTGTAAATACCACATCTCTTTTTAATCTTGGAAAAGCATGTTGATAAATCAAAGAGAGTCCTGTGTGCCCTTTGAGGTACACTGTGGCTGTCAGGTGGGACAGAAGAATTAATGTATGCTTTGTAAGTAGAAAGACTCATCTTGGTTTGAGGTAAAACAAACCAATTTTCTGTTCAGTAATTTATTTTTTTTTAGCTGGGCCTCTTCTAACTAACTAACTGACTTTGGGAGCTGGGAGCAATTTAATTGAAGTCAGCTTGACTTGTCAGCCCAGAGAGATGAGTATGTCTGTATAACTCTATAGAAGCACCATGAGGTTTTGTTGTCCTCAGAGCACAGTCTTGGGCCATTCATTGGAAAAAAAAGTCTGTGTAAAGCTGCATTTGCCATTGATGAGAGAACCATCCAGTTGCCTTTTTTTTCAGGTAGACAAATCATGGTGGCAATGACCAAGATTGGATTTAAAATGCAGAGAGGAAGCATATTTGTTACTTCTGGTGACTTGAAAAGCCTGCTATTTCCTTAGAAGGTCCAAGGATTCCCTTTGGAACCCACTGGGAAGCACTGGTGGGCATCTTCCCACACAAGAGGTTTTCATTCTAAAATGGACATTTGTTGAAACCAAGTGTATTGGCTTCAGCAAACTGGGAAATTATAAGATTGGGACTAAATAGGGGGGAGGGGGAAGCTTGTAATTAGCTGCTGGCTATTGTGGGACACTCCTCTCACTTGCTCTCTCTTTAAAAGAAAAAGTAGCTCATTTTATCCAAAATGGGGGGGAGGGCGGGGAGGGACATCAGAAACTTTTTTACCACCTGTGACATGGGTTTCCCATGTTCTGGCCAACTGCTTTTCCCAGTAGGGCCATGTAGTCTGCATGGGGCTGGCCTTCTCAAGCAGGGAGCACGTGTCCAGGGCCAAGGAGGACAAATCTGTTCTGGCAGTAGCCAATCCAGCCTCTCCTTTGCCAGTCTCTTTGGTCCAGGACTTGGTAGATGAGCCAGGACATAGCAAGGATCCACCTTGAGTTTGTATTTCAAATACGTTATTTAATGAGAGCAGTACGTTACAGCATAGGGTAAACCAGCATGGCACAACAGATAAATACTTGGTCTTGATTTAAATCAGGCAAATGAGATTTTCATGATAAACTGTTAATTTAATCTCAGCATTGCATAGTCCTCAGTCACTGGTTCTCATAAAGTCTAGGAGGAGAAGTCAGAGACAGAAATAATCTGAACTTGAGGAAGACTAGGCAGTTAAAACTGCATGGCTGTGAAGTGAGATGGGAGGTGGAAGTAAAGAGCGACCAAGCTTTCAGCAGGGTCAGGCTTACATGTATGGTTTGAGCATGCCAAAGGACAGTATGAACACTGTTTCTATCATGGTTTTTCTCTGCTTCCATCCAGCCCCATGGCCATAAAGGTCTCCTGTGTCATGGTCACTGTCCACCAACTCTCCTCACCTCAGTTGGTTACAGAGGTGACACTACAGTTTGGATGATGCCACAAACGTCTCATGCCACTTCCCACTGGCTCTGCTGGTGGAAAAGGCAAGCACTGGTTGGGAAAACAATGAACATCGCTCAACTTCCAAAAATCTTTGCAAAAGGAACATCAGAAAAGTGTTTAAGACAGGTTGAAATGATTGGCTTTGACTTTTATGGGGTTACTTCTGCCATATACTTATCTTACAGATTATAAACAGGTTTTTCAAGTGTTTTTCTAAAGGAAAACTGGTTTTGTTCTGAAAACGTTAGAAGAGCCTTTTAGAGATTTGCTGGACTTTACTAAGGTTTCTCCCCAAAGTGAAACCTTAGCATTCAGCAGACTGTTTTGCATTTCACTAGACTCAAGTTTTCCAGTGTAAACTCTTTCCACCTTTCTTTGACCAGCTCTGCTGAAAGCCAGCAGCGATGATATCTCGTACCAACAACAGCCTTGTGAAGCTCTGAAGGGGCAGCTTAAATAAATGCATTACAGCTGCTCCAGAAAAAGGCAAAGGTAGTGATGGGGTTGTTACCATAATTTCAGCACAGCAATGGGGACATGTGTATTTCCTTCATTTGACACTGTTTGTTATAGAAAAGAAATTATGAATTCTGTAATTTAAGTTAATTCTTAAATTCTTTCACATTTAAGCAGGCTTACACTTCCCTACAAGCTCGCTGGAGTCTCATTTCCAGTGGATCTCAAGGCAGGAATTAACACCAGGATGTGGTGCACATCCCAGCTCTCTGGTGTATGGGGCGGGTTTTTAAGTGATCTGTACAGGGATATTTTTTTTCTTTTTTAAAAAGACTGTGCTTGTGTTTTTTAGAAAACCGTGAATTAGCCATTTGTCAGTTTGCAGTCATAATTAATCTTCCCTCTCCCTCTGCTTTTAATTTGTGATCATATAGATGCAGATTATTGATTTTTCAGCACCTTAAAATAAATCCCTTAAATTGGTGATAGCACGATACACCTCCCCTCCATGGCAAAACCTTCAGGACATCTGGCCCTGGCACAACATGGTGATCCGCCCTGTGGGAGAAATCTGATTTTCCCTGATAACAGGACTCCATCTAGTCTTATTTAACTGTTTTCAGGGTGTTTTTTTCATTAAATGTGGATATTTTATTGATCTCTCCCTTTCTTTATGTTGAAGTTTTGAAAGAAAGCAATCATTTGCTCAGAAGAGAAACACCCAGCGAATACTTGAGATGAATAATAAAAATGATGTCATGTTACAGAGCACTAGTAAATAAATAACTTATAGGCAAAAGGTGATCAGTGGAATAAAGTTCAGGATCACTCTTTCTAACTCTGATTTCATTCCCTTTGTGGTCCTCTCTCAACAGACTCATATTCCACATTGAGAAATGTTTTTTTTCATCACTGTTTGTTTTCCTGTGGGTTCCTTCTACTCCTGGAGCTCGCTCAGCTTCGTACCTGTAAGCTCACCCGCTGGCACATCCACACCACGCAGAGCTGAGCCTTGGCACCCTCCACGCAGCTCCCCCATGCATGAAGAGGAGGGAGGAAGAGTGTGTTTTCTCTGACGAGCTGCCACAGACACCCATCCCCTCTTTGGGTTTGGTACAGCTTCCCCCTCCCTGCCCCCATGATGCGGTGTATGGCCATTAAAAGAGCCTGTGCTGCATTATCACAGCCTGTAAATTATCAGTTAATCATGCGACCGGCCTGGATGTCCATTTCAGTCTGGAGTTCCGCAGCAGCACTGTGGCCTGGCTGCTACTCCCCACAACCAGGTTCTCCGTGGGGCCGATGGTTGTGCCCGTGTCGACAGCACCAAGGATTACGCCCTCAGGAATCCACAGCAGGAGCCACCACAACGCACGTAATATGGATTGTTCCTACCGTGATAAACTGTTTGAGGGGTTGTATGTGTGTGTGTGTCTGAGCAAACAAGATAAGAGAAAATAAGGGTTTAAGTGAGCGAAGTCCTGCCTGCGATTTGTGGCTATATAAAGAAAAAAGCAACAAACCAAACCAATCAAAATCCCTTCCTCCCTCATGTTAATCTCTTTTCTCCTCTTGTACGTTCTCATAAATCTGTCCTTGGGATTGCAGTGGCTTGTTTTCAGCGTGGCTAAGCTTGCTCCTGTGTAGCATTTCAAGCAAAACAATTTAATGGCCCATTGGCTAAACGCTGACAAACCCACTTTGAATTCAGGAGGAGGTAAGGACCGAGCAAAATCTCAGTGAGGACTTTGGCACAGCACCCTGTGACACACATAGCCTTGCAGTTTGGTAGGAGCTATTTACCCACATGGGTCTGCTTCATGCTCTGCAGGAAAACCCTTTTAACATTTTGTTGCACTGAAACGGCGTTACTGAGGCACTTACCTAGTTTTCATGTGTTAAGTTTTGTGCTTGGCCCAGCACAGAATGTGGCCTCTTTGCAACGTCGTTCAGTGACACATCCTTCTCTCGTGACCTGTATCTGGGCATTACTGCGAATCACATGGGATATCACAGATTTACTCTTTATTTTGCTGTAGATACGTGTCACTGACGAGTACACACAAACACAGTTGTATTGTAAGGATGGTTTTACGTAGCTCAGTTGGGGATCCCACTGGCAGCATGGGAAACCACAGCTCTGCCCTCTGCATGGGCCAGAGATAGCTGGTGGTGATCGTTTCTGAAATCACCTGAAGTGCCATTTCTACTTCATTATCATTCAGATGTGCCTGATGCTCCCTGGAGCCTCACTGCCTCAACACAAACAGGATTAGCACCGGGTGCAGGGACCATACCTGCCATCAGAGCTCCTCAGTCGGAGAAATCTGGTGCCCTCAGCCCCTCAGTAGTCCAACCCCTCAATTCCCTTTCCAAATTTCTCTTTGTGTGATCCCTCACCTTCCCATTCTCTGGAGCGAGATCCCAAGAGGGACCAGCATCCATACATTGAAATCAATCCTTAAAGCTCCCTGCCATTGCTTACAGCAGAGGTTAGCAATAGGCAGGATCAGTTAGTGATGCTGTCACAGGCTTCCTGAGGCACCTGTGCACCTCTGTGCTGTTCTGTCTCTGCTTGGGTAGATCAAGAGGCGATGGGTGAAGACAGTCCTGCTGTCCTCGTCTGGAGATGGCACAGCTCCTCTCTGGGGTCCAGCTGGAGGAGTCACGGGTAAGCTGTGCATGCAGACATCACACAGCAGACACACAGGGAAGAAACACCTGCAGGAAGCCCACATGGCCTTTCCTATATCCCTGCTGCTGGAGCCAAAGGTGGGTGAGACACTATGGCAGAGATTCATGGACTGCGTTTAGTGTTTAGACCTTTACTGTTCTGTCTTGCTGCTTCTGGGTTAGTCTTCATCTGTGTTTTATATCACTAGGGGCAATATTTGAGTGACAGGATGGGGTTTCTTCATTCCACAGGGAATGCCTTTGGACTTGTTCTATTTTTCCATATACATCCTACATTCTGTGGAAGAACAAGGTCAAAATATATTTAAAATTGACTTCAGCCAGAACTAGTGGCCAGCTTTTAAGACACTTCAAAATCTGAAAATACAGACATTAAGAGGTTTTATTATGTCTATTATCACCTCTATTATGAGATGAGAAGGGACTCTTGATCAAGGAGCAGAGCAATAGGATGAAGGGTAATGGTTTTTAATTGAAACAGAGGAGACTTAGATTAGATATTAGGAAGAAATTTTTTACTGTGAGGGTGGCGAGACACTGAAACAGGTTGCCCAGAGAAGCTGCGGATGTCTGATCTCTGGAAGTGTTCAAGGCCAGGCTGGATGGGGCTTTGAACAACCTGGTCTAGTGGGAGCTGTCCCTGCCCATGGCAGGGGGGTTGGAACTGGATGATTTTTAAGATCCCTTCCAATCCAAACCATTCTATAACTCTATGCCTTGCACTGCCAAGTGTTTTTCTGGTGTGTTGCAGCATGAAGGAAACTACATCCTGAACATCCTCACCCCCCTGCGACTGATGCTGAGATTGAAGTAGAAAAGTACAGACATGATTTTTACACGTGCCTGGTAAAAGGTAAATTCAAAGTAGAAGCAAAAAACTCATTAACTTGAGAGGAGAGGAGGAAAAGCCGAATCACTGATTACTGCTTTCATTTCCCTCCCCCCCTCAGGTTACAGCACAAGCACTGTAAGAATTTAAATAAGCCATTAAATCATAAGAGATCAATCTCTTACCACAGCATTAGCTGCTACAAAATAATTAATGTTCCAGAAACCTGAAAAAAAAAAAAGAAAACCCAAAAACCAGATATGTCTGTTCTCAGTGCAGATGTCTTTTATAAAGGTTCATTGGAAGAAAATTAGAGCAGTACCTTCTGTAATGGTAATTGAACACATGACAATCCATCACCCCAGGGCCATTAAAGCTTCTTTTTGTAGATCCAGGACTAGTAGTTCTAACATAATTCTATTGTAAAATGCCTCTACAAAGTTTTCCTCTGATCAGGCTAAATAATCAACTATGGCATCCTACTGATTTTGCAACGGAACTTTGTATTTTTTTTATGGTGCTAGAGTTGTAATTTTAATTTCGGCGATAATCTAAGCAAGTAGTAGTCTATAACAAACTTAACCCTTGATGGGTACCACTCTACCAGTACCAAAACAGAAGTACTCTTCTACACTCTAAATAGGGTTTTGAGGTTTGGTCTGACTTCCTATTCGTTAGCTCTAGGAGAAGGATGGGGAAAAAAAAAAATAATCAAAGTATTCTTACTGTTTCCTACTGTACACAAGTGTCTAGTGGATCAGCAGAGATAAAGAGCAGGCAGCTCAAAAAGGCCAATAACAGGGATCTCCCTTTTGATAATCCAGTTGCTCATAGTCAAGTCAAGCCAAAAAAATTGGGCATTACTGTGGGAACTTGTACACACCATTGTATCACTCCTGCCTCTACTTGTAAGAGTCTTAGGGTGCTGCTAAAAGCACCAAGTAGAAGGAAAAAAACCCACATGCCCCTAGTAAGATTAGTTGGCCCTGAAATCACTGTCCCTCTCACTTGTACTCATTCTTCAGTAGCTCCAGGGGAACTAATTTCTCTTTTTGGTTTTGTTGTTGCAGACAAAATACCACTGGAGCCACACTAACTCCTTAAAATAAGGCTTTTGCATTTAGTGACATCAATCTTCCAGCATCTGGTGTCACATCCTTATATATGGGGTTTATGCTCCAGTGCATCAGTAGAGATAATACCCTTTGGAATATGCTTCCAAGAAAAATCCTTCCCTCAGTACTTCAGGTGCCTGATTTGCTAGTATAATGTCTAAAGCAGAGGATACAATTTCTTTCAGCATCCTCCCTTGCTCCCAAGTACCTGAAAAATAAGCTTCTCCAATAGACCACAGAGATTTAGTTGAGGAACTCCTTATTTTTTAAAACCTTTCCCAAGGTCTCACAAAAGCCACTTGCTCAGTAGAATGGACTGAAATATCATTTTACCACTCACTTCAGTCTGTAACAAAAGGCAGTGGAGCCTGGCCTAAGTATTCAATCAGGTTTTAACATCTTATTCTGAACTGCAGATTGCCTCTAAGCTGTAGGATTCTCTGTGTTACAAATTTTGTCCTATACCTTAACATCTGTAGTTTCCAGTTTTTTTCAGGTGTACAACTCTTGGAGCACGTTAAAAAACAGAGACATAACTCCTTAAGCAGCCAAGTTACTTTCAACTCCCTGCACAATTGTTCTTGGTTTAAGTGCGAGAGTTTTAAGCCTTTTTATGCTTCTCATGCACAGGCAAACAAAGCAACAGCCTGTCACAAACCGTGACAAAAGCAACACCTACATGAGAAGTATTGAAAACAGCTAAATCCAGCAAGTCAAGAGATACCAGTAAAATGAACTTTATTTTAAAGCTCATTAAAAAGCTTCACAATAACACTAACAGAATTAGCATTTCCTTCATTTTATGTACCCCACATGAAAAATGTATTGTTTAGCAAGAGATGAAACGTAAGCGTTTCTGCATGCTACTAACACATTTCACCATCTCATTATCAGGTAAGTGCTTTGGACTGCAATAATCAAAAACCTTAGAACAGAAGGATTTCTTCTGAAAAGTCCTTATGAATGGGACAGACACTGGCTTTTCACTGACATATCCAATTAGATGTCCAGAGGAAAGAAAACTACCTTGGCATCTACAAATGCCTACGAAGGTTTCGATTACAACCTTTTGAAGGAGCAGTATATTTCAGAGCAAGGGCTTCTTTTCATCTTCAGTGATGCAAATGGTTAAATACTGCACAGAAGCTTAGTATGAACTCACAATTCCACAGGAATCTGAAAGTTACCAAGGCAATTTTCCTTTTAGGATAGTCATGGTCAACACTATTACCATTCTTCCTCCCGTAACACAACATATCCCAGACAAGTCTTAAGAAAAAAATATAAATAGTTCCCAAAACAATGCGTTCCCACCCCCTATCACATACGACAGCAAAAATAGTTTCTGTCATGGGATGAAATAACTTGCTGCAAGTGCAGTGGTTTAGTCCAAGTCCATGCTAACGGTGTTTTGATCACTCGGATGACATTCACCATTTTGTTGGGGCATTTCAGAATTTTTGTCATCTTCTCCCATGTCTTCAGTTTTATAATCGCCCCGTTCATTTAATGGGTTTTCTTCCTTAGGAGAGTCAACTTTTGGCTTTGGTTGTGTCACAACAGGCTCACAGACATTGTTTAATTCCTAAAACAAAGGGAAAAGATGTGGTCAGAATATAATATTGAAGAATCACCAGCTTCACTGTCATGAAGAGTCCTGTGCCCAACACACTAAAAGTTGCTTCTATATTTGTTTCCTGAGTCCATACTGACAAGACTTACTGTCAATTACCCTGAAATTAATTATCTGGTCTATCTTCTGAAGTTTTGTGGGCAAAATTCTTCAAATTACTATTTTGGTCTTCACATGACTATTTTGTGCCTACAAGTAACATCGCAAAAAAAACCCTGAGTTTTTTAGGTGACAAAGACATAAAATGTCAATAAACTCCACAGAATTCCATGGAGTTTGAGTAGAGCTACTCTGCGCTTTCTACAGAATCTCCTTCTGATCTCATTTCAACCACCCTTTAAGAACACTGGAGCAGAAAGATGAAACTGGGGAAGAAGGAGGGGAATCAGCCTAACTTTAGCACCAGCCTCTAGAATTAGTTTCTCATGGTACTTACCTGTAGCTTTGCCTTAATTTCACTTGAATGCACAGCCGGATCCTGATCCAAGCTCTTCTTAGCCTGTGCACTCACAGCATTATTCATCCACTCCACCACTTCACTAACACACTTCTCTACTTTCATCATTTCCATTTCATCAATATGGATATATTTCTCATCCTGCCCAAACACAAATGATTTGTATTAGTTAATGTCAAACTTACTGTCACCAAGTTATGCCAGTAAGACTATTCCAAGTATTTACTACTTACAATCTTTACTGTTTTTTTCAAAAATAAATATAAGTTGGCAATAAGCCAGGTCTGTTACAGCAAGAGACAAGACAGATGCCAAAACAAAGCTTCCTTTACTCAATAATCAAACAAGAAACCTAGTTTACAGAGGGAACAGGGGCTTCACAAAATGGGCCACACAAAATATAACATCCCCTCCTGTAGAGTCTTACATGGACTCTAAGGTAGTTTATACCTTAGACTGCAATTCTGCTGTTCACAAAAAGGGAAAGGACCAGTGGTCTGATTTTAAGAGCATTCCCTACAATGTCAGAGTTACACAATTAACTGATAGCGGGAGAAGGACCTACCCAGCTACACAACCTATGATTTTGGTTAAGAATTCTAAATATGGATCCAAGTCTTAAATGTATTACTTTCCATGATGCTAGTTATTTCAAGACTGTGTAACACTACTGAAGGACTTCACTTAGTAATAACTGTGTAATCTATAGCTGTGAGGACATAATTGTCTCTGATGGAAGTCTCAAACTGCATTAGCTTGAGCATTGTGAGTTGTCCTATTAAAACTCTGTAAGTCGAAACCCAAGTAGTAAATTTTCAAAAGGCAGGAAAACTTATCTAGAAAGTAACTTTCAAATATCAATGGCAACCCCCTCCCAAATACCCATATATAATAAAAAAGGGTAGATGTTTCAATTTATCTTGAGTAGCTTTTACGCTAATGCTTCTCATCATGGCACAATTCTTGTTCCCAAGAGAACTGGAGAAAGAGCACACTTCTAAAAAGAGTCAGATTAGCTTTTAAAAGGTCAAGAATCAGACCATAGTCTAACCCTCACTTTTCATCAGAGTGTTCTTTTTGGCCTGAAAACATCCAGAAGTATCCAGATATGACACACTAGGTGAGATTTTTTTTTTTTTGAGTACTGGGAAACATTTGCAGTGTTAAATTTGTGACCTATATAACAGTAGATGGGAGCTCATCTGAAAGTGAATTTGAAGCCTCTGCCAGCTGGTGAGCCTCAGTGAGACACTATGTGGTAAAATAAAGTTACTTTGAGGTTACTTACTTGATTTCTGAATTCCCCAGCTATTGTAGCATAATACTGGAGCCTGTGTCCCAGTTCTTCTAAAAGCTTTGGTCGTTCTTCTGCTTCTTGATAGCGCATTTCAATCGGAGTACCTAATTTCTAGAAAAAGTAATTCCTGTGTGTTATGCGATTCATTAACATTGTTTAGGCTGGTATTTTGGAAACTTTGCAATTTGGGTATACTAACAGACCTACCTTTAAATCCTCTAATTTGTCTACGTACACCTGCTTAGCTTCATCCTCACCCTCTTCATACAGCCAGCCTTCTGTCTCTGTCAGGAGTGCAGAGAATCCCTGCAGATCCTACGTATCAATAAAATTCAACATGTCAAACATCAACACATGCATCTATTGACTGGGTGTGTCTTGCAGTAAAAGGACACTGGCAAATATACACATTAATTTTAAGCATCCAACATAAAAATTACATTTCTACTGCAGCTTTTTGCCTGATCAAGTCAGATAAACCACACTGGCTTTTGAATTGGGGAACGCACACATCTACAACATGGGTAGCATTTGTAGCCTTTTGTCCATGATTAGGCCCATGCTTGTGGTGAAGCTTTAATTCATGGTTTTTGTTCTGGATAAAGCAACACAGCTTTTTCTTATAGTCACCAACTTTATTTGGAATCAAAACTTAGCCATTTGTGATAAAATTTCTTTTCAGGGATATGTGTTTTGCTAAGCCTGAACCTAATTCAGTCAGTCCAGGCCATCATTCAAATGAGTTACGGTTTTCAGCTATTTTCAGGGTAACTATGAGAAAGCTTGATGAAGGAATACAGGAGAGATATTTGGTATCTGTATTTTCAGAGAAGTTCCTGAAACCATTACTTACCTTTTCACAAACAAACTTTTCATACGGGCCAGATAACTTGTCCCTGAACTCATACACATATTCCTCCACTGCATTCTTTGCATCATTTCTTTCTTTCTCCAGTTTATCTTGCATAATCATCTTTCCCTGTATAACCACAGAATATAATTTAATTTAAAAATACCTATGCTCAAACAGCAGTCTACAAAGCATAGCTCCTGTGAAACACAGTAATATCCTAGAGGCCTTGACTCATGCAAGTGCTGGAATTCTCATTGCTACAACGTGGACTCACCTGAAGAAATGGGATGCATTTCTCTAGATTACAACAGTTTGAACCCATCTGCGACATCATTCTATGGACCAGCGTTCTGACACTACCACTACAGACAGCACTTCAATCTTTCTGATTAACATTTAGGTGTCAGTTATGTGTTAAAACTGGATAGTGTGTTAGCTCACTGCAAATTAGAGTCCACACTTTGGGGTTACTGCAAAACATCAGGGGTTGCCTTAAAAAGCAGATGAATAGTTAATAACTGCAATCAACATCTAAACCACACTAACTCACCTCTGTTTCAATATACATATTGAGGAGATCTTTTCCTAACTGCCAAACCAAGTTAGCTTCAATAGGTAGTTCCACATTCTTCACTTTTATCTTGGGTTTTTTAGCTTCTGGGGGCTGATCACCTTTCTTCTCATTTGTCTGAGTTGGAGAGAAGAAAAATAAGATAATTTTCCTGACTTCCTTCTGATGAAAGAAACATTATCAGGAAGAACATGCAGAGATTTTCTATGTTCTTTCAGAGTCCTCAAAATAAAATTTCCTTTTATGGACTCCAGCTCCTATCCTGGTCTGCTTACAGTCTATTTCATGGACAGTAAGTACTGAGCTACGTGGAGGATGTTTCTCAGCCATATGACGTACCTACAGATTTTCCAGAAGTGCCCATGCGTAGCTTAGCACTACACTGGTGATGCTGACAGTGACAAGATTTTAACCCAGAACATTTTTCATCTTACACAGATCAAAGAGCATACTACTAGCAATATCACCCAGGCCTATGTTTTTCACATAGATTTCCTCTTAGGTTTATGAATTCCTGATCCCAACTTCTGTCAGCAGACCTAATCAGCTTGGCTTCTAAACAGCTGTTCAACAAAAAGAAGTGCCTGCAATCTAAACAAATTAGCAGTACAACACTGCATAAAGACAGGAAAGTAATAGAGAGACTTCTTACAGCAAATCTTTGGCAACAGTATCTTAAAAAAAAAAAAATCATTGTGAGATACATACATTTCATAATATAAAAGGTATAAAAATGAAAATGGTTCCAAGCACCAAGTTCCTTACTTTTTTCCTGGAATATTAAATGCCACCACTATAGAGCATAACATTTTCAACAGAGTTAAAGGGTCACTCACTTTCTTGACATCTGGGATTTTGTTTTCTTCAGAGGGAGGTTCTGATGAAGGGGGAGACTGTGACGTTTGCTGACCATCAGTTTGTACCTGGGACTGTGTTCCAGCCTCACTGTTCTCTTGCTGGATATTTTTCTGTAATGAAAGCCCAGGCACAAAGGATGTAGAAGGCATGTGCACTTGCATTTAATAGAAGTTTAGGGCACTTCACTTTGGATGCACATACTGTACAAAGTGCCCTACAGAGCGTTCTGTGCACACGCAGAAACACACACGCTTTTGCTAATGGAGATGCAGACTAGGTATGAGTTCAGAAGGACTTAGTGAAAGTGAAAATGGTACCAGTGCCAGGCTTACAGCACAATACTCGTGTGCGTGTGTGCATATGCTACCACTTTCTCTTACAAAAAGTGGCTTTTCATTTATCGAGTAATAGCTTTTAAGTTCTTTTTCCCCCTCAGAAAACTATTAAAACATGAAGTACACTGTAACAGTGCTGCATTATTCCCCAGTGTTCCCCTCCCCTTCAATGCTGGAGAAAACAATCCAGCTTTCCCTTCCACACACAGTTTCAAGAAAAACTTTGCTAATACAAAAGATTATGCACAAATCCTTTTAACACTGAGAGCGTGTATGACTAATAATCCAAGCCAAATTTTCCTGTTTGGAGCTGTCTGATAACTACGGCAGCCCACAACCCCACCCTCAAGCAACCCACCTGCTGCTATTTGGCACTTTGCCCAATAATTCATTTTGAAATCCACACACTTTCAAGATAGTAAAAATTTTCTCTTGTTCCCAATATAGAGACATTATATTTCCTGAGAGCTGTGCACATCTCCATCTCGCTTCACTTCTTTAGAAGAAGGTATTTATTTTTCCTCCAGAGTATGCAACAACAAAACACACTTTCTCAGTGAGAACATTCACACACAAGGAAGGTCAACTTACATCACTTGAGTTTTCAATAGGCTTCTGGTCCTGTGATTCCACTTCAGTCTCAATGCCAACATCTTCACTCTCTTCACTTTTAACTGGTTCCACCATGGATGCAGTGGACACGCTGAAAATGCCATGAGTATTGATACGGACTTTCACTTTGACTTTAGACTTTTCTCCATCTTTCTGTGCTGCCACATTCTGGATAACATACCTACCTAAAACCAAAAGAATCAACACTCACACAATGGAATTAAAGAGAGCCAGGAAAACACATCCCTCTTTCAAAGACAATGCATTTTGTAAATATCCGATTAAGCCTGTGCTAATTTCACAGTCCCCAAAACGAAACAAGTACCACAAAAAAAACCCCACCAACCCTGAAAGTATGCTGCTTTTAACTTTGAAAATTGAAAGGGAGAATGTTTATTTTCATCATCCAGGGTAGGTTCTCCTGCTGCTAGTAATATAGAGTAAATACAAAATTAAAAGCTCCTTGCTTGTGCTAACCGTGATGCTATGGCGGGATGAAAAAACTACACAAAGACTTAGTCTAATGCCAATGTTAAGCGATGCCTTTATAATACAAGTTCCTGCCCGACACAGAAACAGCATTTCTAGAAGTGTTCCTTTCTGCTTCTAACATTTAAATCCACTATTACCTGTTACCCTAGCGCTAAATGCAACTGTTTTATAACTCCTGTAATACGTGAAACCAACGTTGTGAAACTAAGAGTCAGAGAGACAGCAGGTTTAACAGTATATGAAGAATCAGATCTCCTTGACATTAAGAGCAGACTTATTTTTCCTGCCTACTACATGGTTATGTGTGTATTGCCAAAACAGCAACCTGGAGATCACAATGCTTGTACAGCTGCTAAGTAAAGTTCACAGATTTCATCACAGGCTGGATATACACATGCTTGCACACACTGTCCCTTCATCAATGGATCCATGCAAACCACATGCATTTTATCTGCTTACTTTACAGGCCTAAAGAATGTAATCCCTCTTCTCTTGTAAACCCAGTAATACTGGAATTGTGACCTGTCCGCCCCTTTGGAGGTCTCATCAGAACTACAGACTCGCCCATTAGGGCTACTAACAAATTCTGTTCTGAGCAAAGAGTTAATCCATGAGCGAGTTGAATCCAGTCTGATCTTCAGTTCTATTCTTACCAGTTTGCAGAAGAGCAATTAAACATCTTGTTTGTTAAAGCCAAACAAATTGAACAGTGAATGGTAACAACCACATGATTTTGGCTTTGAAGCAGAGAAAATAACATGTTTTCTGCTAGGATAATAGGTTTTGGTAACTTTCTAGTGCATTAAGATTTAGATGAAATACTGCTAAATCAGATGGACAAGTTTTGCCCTATATATTCTCCTACCCATTTAAAAATATTTACAAAGCTTTTCTTTAACACTACAATTCTACTGGCACTGTATTTTAAGTGCATTGTGAAACAACAAGGCAAATTTTGGTTAGGTATTTGACAATACAACTGCTATTTCTTCTACCATTGTGGAGGGAAAAAAAAAGTTGAGCTTTCTAACAAAACCAAGCAATTACTTAGCAACTAGTAATAGCTTTATTTTCATTTCACATGCAAGCACACAACATTAATTACATGCTTCAAACTTGGGAGCAATTATTCAATTGTCCTGTCTTTACCATCACAATCTTTTTCTAACTAACCACACTGTAGACTCTTTGTAAGTGCCAACACTGTCAACGTTGCAATTTATCAAAAAAGGATGAAAAGAGCTGCTTATAAATGTTACCTAGGCAATTCAAATCAATCCTGTAGTCTTATAGCTGCCATTATTTCAGGCTACCTTGTTTAAAACTTATTCAGCATTATGTCAAAACCAGAAAGTATAGGAAAACACAACAACTAGTTACTCAAGATGTGTTTAAGTTTTTATCTGCATGAGATATTTTTTCAATTATTCATAGCCTGTTTTAGCAATAAGCAGAAGATTAAAGAAGTTTAGAAGTTATGTTTTGCAGTGACAGCCCCATTCTAATCCTGGGCATTCAGCTATAGTTTCCCCTCATTTCTTCATTGGGCTGAAGTAACTTTAGAGGCCAGAAGAATAAAGAAATCCCAATTCAGTTACCTGTGGAACAGGAGAATTGAAAATCGACTCCTCCATACACAAAAAGCTAAATATGTCATATAGCCATACTGTAACACAACGAAGTTACAGAACTGATTTATGACCAAACAATGTGAGACAACACCATTTCCAGGAAAATTAATTGCTTACCAATTTTTGACTCAGGATATGGGACTCCCTTAGGATCAGAATAAAAAGCTTCTAACTCAAATGGACCTTTTCTATAGAACGTAAGAACCTTGGAGAAAGGTGCCGCATGATTTCTGCTGAACACTTCATGAACCCTATAATGAAGAGAAAACCATCACTTTTAGCAGAGTCTTTGAATTGAAAGGCTTTGATCTAGGGTCAGAACTCTTAACAGAAATGTCCCCATATTTTGACACATTTACCCTTGTGAACAATTCCAAGGAAGAGATTTCACTACTGTACTGTCAGGGAAAAAAACATATTACTGTTGTGTACTGTAGTGGAAAAGTCCTATTCCACTAATTTTGAGTCTCACAAGCAAGTTAAGTTTAGATGTAGGTGGCAATTCAGTGACACACTATCAGCAGACCTCCAGAATTTGCTTCTTGCAAAGACAAGCTCTTCTGAGCTTGGAAGAGCATGATTTAAATCATAATTTGCACCCTTCCCCAGTTAGTCTCAAAAGACTAATTATAGACCTGTTAATTCATTACTCATTTACTTTCTGTGGCTCAGTTGAGAACCCTGACACCAGATTATTATTCATTCCTTGATATGACAGAAAGACAACGAGTTTTATTTTATGTTCTTCCTCTAGCATCTGTCCGCTATTATGCCAGTCTGATTCTAATTTCCATCTAAGTCTCGTCTCCTAACTATGGAAGGATCTCATCTAAAGACCTTAAACTGAGCAAATACAAGCTTCACTTTTTTTCAGCTTTTCACAGCTTCCTCTCAGAAGCACGTGACAGAACAATTAGGTTCTGCATCTCCACATAAGACAAAAAACCAAAAAACCAAAGGCTGAATTACAAAAGAAAGGTATGAACAGGTCCCTGTAGAACTCTAAGCTACCCAAAAAAAAAATCAGCTCAGACATCTTCACATCCTAGACAGCAACTGCATTTCCCAAAGGTATGGCAGTTAATAGCAGGGAGGTCAGAGTCTTAAAATACTGCAAGAAACTTCTCTTACGGAACAATTAAATCCATGCTTTTGTCGTAAGCCAGACAAACAGCATCCATGTAAGCTCCCAGTATTTACACAGTGCATAATGACCCTACTAAAACAGGAATCCAGATAGGCATTAGGAACACCCTAAGTGAAAAGCAGTCAGAAAGGAAAAGTGGAATCAGGATCTAGCAGTTGTTCATTTTGCATTCCAAAACCTGACAAGCAGATAAGGCAATAAAAAACAAGATATTGGTTGGTGGCTCATTCAATTGCAACTATTTTTAATCTTTAACACCTGAGGAGTTATGGTTAAAACTTCAGCACATGCCTTTACATGCTCTACTGTCAACCATCTCTTTTACACAGCCTACAGATTTTCTCCATCAGCTTGCCAAAATCCTAATTTAAATGCAATCAACAACATTTTCCTTGAATTATGACAGTCAAAATCTTCACAGAACTGTAGTTGGAGCTACCTACCCTTCAGTGTCCTCTGCTTCTGTATTCCACAACAGAGATATTGGGAATGGTGTAGCATCTGTCACTGAGAATTCTCTCACTTTAAAAGCTGGAGAAAGAATTGCACACTAAACAAAAAACAGACACACATTAAAGTTGGTTAACTGTTCTGCTCCACCCACCCAAGACAGCTAAACATCTTTAAACAAGAAAAAGGGAATTTTCTTGACTTTACTAAAATGGAGGTAGGCAAATTTCTTGATTTCAATGGAGATAAGAAAACAAGTCTCATACAGAAGTGGTTATACTCTTTGGGTAAGCAGGGCTTTTGGCCTTACTCTTGCCACCATTTGTGAAAAAGGTAAGTCTAAATGAGTATCAGAACAGTAAAGAAAGGAAGCGCTGCATTACTCCTAAAAGAAGTGCTGTTCATCTTACAGGTTTTGCTTCCTTCCCTAGAGACAACTGATTGCTAGTGATGGAAAGCAATTAGTAAGATGCAAAGATACAAGTCAAAGAGGGTGAAATAAGAGAATGAGTACAGAAGAAAATACAGCAGAATGAGTGGCTTGTTTGTAAAATAGTTTACTAGTTCAAAACTGTAAAAATGGGAGGAGACAGAATAAAAGTCTGTTTCACATTGATGGGAAGTTGAATACCAGAAAATGCAAATGTGCAGTGTTTTGGGCTCTGTATAGATACTTCTCATACACCCAGCATCAGCATTTTCAGTAAAGTACTGCACCACAGAGGAGGACTCAGTACTTTTTAAACAGCATAGCCCCACAGAAAGACCCAGTAAAC
This sequence comes from Nycticryphes semicollaris, assembly GCA_013400055.1. Classification (NCBI taxonomy): domain Eukaryota; kingdom Metazoa; phylum Chordata; class Aves; order Charadriiformes; family Rostratulidae; genus Nycticryphes; species Nycticryphes semicollaris. The sequence goes on from VXBJ01002919.1 coordinate 433,821, forward strand.
ACGTATGTTCCCTTGTGTGCTTTAAAATGGACCACTTCTCCATTTTTCATAACTCCTTGGCTAATTCTTCAAAAGATGTGTTACCTGCAGAGCACAGCCTCTAGCTATAGCTTCATCTGCATTCAGTGTTGTACTGACATCTTTGCCAAAGAATTTAGCAATCCTCTCTTTGACAGCAGGAATGCGTGTTGCTCCTCCTACAATCTCTACAGCAGTTATATCTTCCACTTTCAATTGTGTTTGTTCCATTAATGACAGCAGAGGTATCTCTATCCTTTGCAGCAAGTCAGCACACAATTCTTCAAATTGTGACCTAAGGAAAGAAAACATAATTAATCGAAGAATGCCTATTCCACCACTACAATCTCCTTGTATTCTTGTTTCCAAACTGATGTTGCCCATGTCTCTTAACTACACTGCAAAGAGATTTTAAGCTAAAACCCCTGTGAGTATGCTGAAGTGACAACCACAGACAAGGCAGTACATGAACTGCTGCTTACAATTTTTCCTATTGTGCTGCTATCAGTGTAGTTCAATAACAGAGGTATTGTAGTTCAATAACACAGAGGTATTGTTTGGGCAGGTGCTATATATTTGCCTATCAGTTAAGGTTACAGATAAGAATACAGGAAAGAGTGATGCTGCATTTACATTGAAAACACATTGCCTAAATACTCTTGGCAGTAGTTACAGGACTAACAGTGACTGCAAAAAGTTGCATCTATGATTGTATGCAAGAGAGAGACACAGACTTCATTTACACTCAGGTCATAATGATATCATCCCCCATAAGCACCACTTACTGTCCTCCATTTCTCTGCCAACATCCACAGTACAATAAGAACACTAAAAAGGAACAAACTGTCAATTGTTGCTATCTTTAAGCAGACTGGGATTTTAGTTACTTAAAATATGCAAGAGGCCTAAATACGCAGCCATCCCTTGCCTTCCCCCCTCCCTGATCTGATTTTCATCCATCCATCCATGGTTTTAAGCATGTGTCATCCTACAAAAAGTATCCAAGCCTCTTAAGCATGCGTTATTACACTGAAACACTGCTCAGGTAGCTGAACATTACATTTTACAGCCTAGGTATTGTAGCATTACCAAAATGCCACAGCTGTTCAGCAGTTGTGCTTCATTTAGCAGTTTCTTTCAAACATGAAGAAACACTTGAAGAAATACAGGTGGTTCCTTTAGCAGCTGTCTTGTGCAAAACTCACCTGTTCATTTTTCCAGATACATCAGTGTCATTCATGAAACACTCAATATTTAAGGGAATGTCTGTGCTATTTGAACTCATCAGTTTCTTTAGCTTCTCACATTCCTGATACAGACGAAGAAGAGCCCGAACTTTTGTTTTCGGATCTAGTTTGTATTTTGCTTTTATTTCTGCGCAAAAGTAATCTACTAGCTTTCCATCAAAGTTTCTTCCACCTAAGAAAGGGTCAAATGCTGTGCCGAGTACCTGGTTTGAAAGGAAACAATTATTCAGTCTTACACTCAGGAAAAATCAGATGGAAAAGCAGTCCTCCAGTATCAGCAAGCCTTTGCTTCAAAATGGTTGGGCACAAGCCAGCTGATCTTCCATTGCACAGACAAGTACTTCAATCGAGCACATCAGCCAAAAATTGCTCCTCGCTTTTACAGTGGAAGACTACAGTGGAAGTACTACAGACTAAGGAGCCAGATGACAATCTTAAACATTCACAATTTTAATCCGTCCACCCATTTAGATATAACAAACTAAAAGATAGCAGTTCTACTGTGCATCTTACACTGGTGTGTTGTAAGGAATTCACAGCCTCTGTTTGAAACCATCATAATGAAACGAAGGACACAAAAATCTTCACCTTTTGAATTGTTGCCATTTGCCATGCATTAAATTCAGAATTTTAAAAACAAGATAGGTTTAGAGGCTATGTGATTCTAATGTCTCATAAATCCTTTTATTTTCATTTACTACCTTTAGTTTACTCTTGTTGAATGCACAGGCTGATACTTGAAATGCAGAATGCCCCATATCGACAAACACAACTATCCGTGGCTTCTCTTCAGGAGCTGGAAGGTCTTGTTTATAAATCCCATAATTCAGAGCCACTGCAAAACAAGTGTCAGGTATCAATGCAACCTCTAGTGAGTCTCCATTTGCATGCCACCACATCCTCATGAATATCAAGCTATAGGATCAAGAGCACCAAGGCAACTCCAGACATACATCTCTGCAAGGTCTTAATTACATAGAAGCTTTATTCCACTAATTATATTCTAGGATCCAAGAAGACAGACATCCTTCCTCAGTCACATATACGCTAAGTGTAAGCATGCAAACCTAGGAAGCAACAATCCTGATATGGGGNACAAAGATTATCTCCCAGGCACAAAGTCTTTGTCTGAAAACGGTATAAATGGTCAGCAGAGACTGCAAAAGGGAAGAATCTTCACCTATACAGAGTATCAGGCAGGGACAGCCTGTTAAGTGCATTCAAAGTCTAAACCAGAAGCTAGTGGGACATGTAAACACAAGATAATGAAGTCCAAGGACAGAACACGGTTTGGCAGCAGCATTCGTTCTGGGTGGATAGCAGTGTCAAAACTAGGCAGGAGACTGATGCAGTAACTGAAGGTTACTAAAACCCTTAAGGGTTAGTTGGCTACATGCTACATGGTTAGGCCACACAGTAGGAAAGGCTAAGATTGTGACATGAAATAGATATTTGCATATGACAAGAAGTGCCAAGATACAAATAACAGCCTAGATACTAGACAGATTATCAGGCAAGAGAATTAGATCATTAGAGAAGGTAGAAAAGAAGGCTTGGAATATGTACTCTGAAAAACAATGTTTTATAGTCAGACTCATGTCCCCTCAGTTGAGGAGAAAGGGACATCAACTCCCTCTCTCACATCAAAAGTGGTAGTTCCAGACCATCTGGAACAATGAAAGTCAAGTTTCCCACTGCTCAGACTTAAGATCCATGCATTCTACAATTATGCTGACAAAAGCCTTGGAAATTAAGTGTTGACACTTAATCAAGGAACTTCCTTTAAGAGTGCCTAAATCCCTCAACTGTGCTTCGTAAGGTTTCTTCCATGAAATCTAGGCAGTAAACTAAATGAACAAGTACTCCAGACACATGGGACTCCTACGTAAGTACTCAGGGAGATAACTATGACTAAATATTCAACTCTTATCCCCCTTCACACAGAAGGCAATAAGATAAAATACTGTAAATCAAGAGAAGAGCAACAAGCTTTTAGAATGCTTGTCTCTTGTCTGAGTTTTCATCAAGTTAACCTTGTTAGAGTAACTAAATGCACTGTTTATCGCACCTTTTATTTGCGGCAACAGTTCTTTTACCCTACTTACCTGCTGTCATGTCATTCATTAATCTAAGACAATTTAATCCAACAATCTGAGCTGCATCCAGAACGGACCTCCTTTCAGCATCTGTGAAAAATGATGGAACCTGAAGAAAGCAGGTGAGAATAGGAAGTTAATTCCAGAAAATGAGACATCGCACTGTTTATTTGAAAGTATTCATTTAAAAATTTTATCTATTCATCCCCCTTGAGAAACACACTTGCTCAGTACAAGTCTTTTAATATGCAACTACTGTTCTGAATAGAAAATTCAAATATTCTAATCAAGCAGAGATGGAATTAAATGAGCATCAGCTAGTTTATATGAGCACACACTAAGAAAAAACCAAATTATTTGTATACAAGTGCTAGGAACCTTAATTACTGATGCGAAATATGAAACTGGGCATTACGGAGACACAGTCATGGAATAACCTTAATCAGAATTAGGAAATTGTTACTGTCCAAAAAGTAAAGATCAGGGTGAGGTGAGGGGGGTGGGGGGAGGTACTGCAATGTTTACACATGTGAGAGATGCAAAGAAATAAAGGATAACAGAGAATCTGTTTGGGCCAAAACGACTTCGGGCAACAAGGAGCAAGATATTCTGAAGGAACTAACTGTTGAAAATTTGCTACAGATCTATAGCATTAGCACTGGACAGTGACCTGTAATGTCCCCAGGGACAGAAACTACACCATTACAAGATACTACTTTCCAGGTATCCACTGGAGAACAAACTCTTCTCATAACAGAACTAAACATTCCTAGATGCAACATGAAACAGACTTTTCAAAGAGTCACTGAGAACACAGAAGCAGATGTTATTTTATACACAGGCTTTAGAGTGGAATGACTGTTCTTTATCTAAGGTCATTTTCTGTGCAGTCAAATTGAAAATAAATAAATTAACTTACTGACAGGATGAGCATAAACAGAACAGTAACTCAGGTTTTCAGCTACCAGAGGGCAAACTTTGATAAACAAAGGTGTCTTTAATGAGTAATTATTGGTTTTAGTAATTGAAACAAGCTGCAGAAGGATATATACCTGGATCCCAGAAATGTTCCGGGTCTGAAATTTCAGATATCTCCAAGAAAACAAGCTCATGAAGGGGGTTGGGGTCTGGAATATGAAAGCAGCCCTGGGATTTCTTTAAGTCATAAACTCTAAAGCTAGTTAGGATTAATCCCTTTGTAAGTGCTTATGCAGTGTTCTTTTTCACTCTACATGAATAGAAACAAAATGCCCTCAATAGCTGAAGTTAAAAGACATAATGTTCCTGTGCACTACAATTACTTACAGAAATAACACAGTCTGTTACTGGCTTTTTCAGGTTACTCTCTGCAGTCTCCTTTAATTTAGTCAATAACATAGCTGAAATCTGTTCCACACTGAAGATATGCTCCTCATCCATGTACATGACCTGGATAGAAGAAATAGGTAAAATAATTCCATTAGTTCAACTGGAGGAATAAAAAAAACATTTCATGTTTTTTTGATACATTGCTGACTAATATGCTCTCAATCATGACAAGCTTAATTATTTCAGTATACAACTTTACAATTCAATTACCCAGTTGAGTGTCTACCGAAGTAATAATTCCATTTTCAGACATCAAGAACTGTATGAACTCTATAGATGAAGGAAATGTCTAGGGAAGCAATTTAAAAAGTGACACGAGCCTACAGTGTAGCTAAAGCTAGACATGGTCACAACGCATTACACCAGAAAATTAAAATAATGACCAATTTTCAAACTGCTGCCAACTGCAAAAAAGAATTATTTGCTGACTATTCTGACATGCTTTTTTGCTCAAATATGTGAGGAGTGTCTGAAAGGCAGTACTGCGGAACAACAGTTCACCTATGCACTTTAAACAGCTAAAAGATTAATATGAAGCTCAGCAAAAAGTTTATTTGTTTCTTCCCTACCAAAAAATTATTCTGGAATCACCATTTTTCTGTTTAATAGACTAAATAGCAATGATGAAGTGATGGAACAGTTTATTCTTGAAAGAAGCACTTACCTCTTATTTGTATCATTCCAGTTTGGGAGAAAATTGAGCATTTCAGTTTTAATAGAAAAATTGTTCTCTACACATCCCAGTCTTACTGAAGCAGTTCTTAAAACTTTTTAACCACAGTTAAATAGAAAAAAACCAAAACACTAATTTGTTCTCTGAACAGTCTGACAACAAAAGATTACCACTGTTCTCCCAGCAAGACTCTCATTTAATAAGACTCCTATCCATACTGTAATTAAAGGAAAACATCAATTTCTGTTACCCTCACAAGTCACAAACAGCATAAGAAAAAACATTACCTCCTCTTTTGTAAAGCTTGATTACTCTTCCAGTCAGAATTCTTTCCAATGCATAATCTGTTCTGTAATCTATTAATTACCTAGGCCTGAACTATACTGAAGTTTTGAGGCACAAGTTCAAGTGCAGAAAAGCAGCAATCTAAATGCACAGCCCTAAGACAGGGTCTTCATTAGTGAAGCAGCATCATCTGTTATGCCAGCACAGATTCGCTGTCAATATTTTTCTATACTTCTGTAACTGAATATAGCATTATGAACTGTACCTAGTCTAGGAAAAGCTGGCATTGCATCAGCAAACTCCTTGAAATGCAAGCAAGAGTCAAACCTCCAATGTGATATGAACTGCTTTTAAACATCAGTTGCAAGTAACTTATTCCAGTCAGTCCACTAAAGACAAACATGTCACACATTCATAGCAATTCTTTTAAAGACAAGCTCCTACTACTTTACAAGGAATTTGTAACCACATAGACTGTTGCAATGCATTCCACATAAGAAGGACAGAAAGGTTAATACTCTGAAGTATGACCTTGTAATTATCTTAGCAGTTTTTCCTGCCAGAATGCTTGAGCTGCATGTGCAATTTGCTAACAGGAAAGCTCACGTTTCAGCAATTACTTACAAATGAACCGTAATTTGGTAGTTAACATCCACTATTTAAAGATAAGGCTGTCTATTCATACAGGAGCTCTTTAACAGAAACATTAAAGAAAACCTTTAGAGTAATTAAATGAAACCCGTATTTTCGTGACTAGGTCTTGAAAAGTAATTTTTTAACTTTTTAACTTTAGCTATAAAATCCAAAAAGACACACTGAAAATTTACCTTTACTCCAACTCCACCGTTCTTCATAGGAACCAAATCATAGCTCAGCTTTTCTTTTTCCTTCTGAACAAAAGGATCATTAAATGCACGGCCATGGAATCTCTTGAAGTTCGATACTGTGTTGTGGGCATGAGTAATTTGCTGTAAAGAAATACAGGATATTTAGAAATCCATGCTTAACCAACCTGTGATGTTCAGTGTTGCTCTGTATGCCCCCCAGGCATCAGTCAGGTTTTAAGACAACTGCTCCCTCACTTGTCACATCTGCTTCTGTAACACCTGTAATTAGTATCTGCTACTTCATATCAGCTCATTACTATAGAAGATTCCATGACTCAGAGATATAGATACTTACAGACCATTTAGGTATTACAAGGATTATACAAGTATCTCTAAAACCTTAAAGCAATCAGGTGAGCAATAACAAGGTCTATTAATGCCTACCACTTTAGTCACCTAATTTAGGCAGAATTCAAACAACTGAAGATAGGAGGCAGCTTCACATGCATTTGCAAACTGGAGAGTCCCAGTCACTTCACCTCCAATTGTTATTATCCTAAGGGCAAACAACTGTTTTTGCAGGTACTAAGTTTCAAGCTGGTACGTCCCCACATATATTTCAATACCTACTTTTTTTTTCCCCTTGAGCTACTTCTAACCCACGTCATTTCCCTGTTCATTTTTACCTAGCAATCACTCAAATTCTTGCACCAGACCAAAGAAGGATACAGTGGAAGAAGGAAACATGAGACTTTTTCAGTAACAATGTCAGTTTGAAGTATACAGTACGAGTTACCCCGAGAACCAACTGACCTAGAAAAGTGCTCTTTATCAGGAATGCAAAGCAGAACAGAAATTAGACAGCCTAAGAGAGATACTGCAAGCATCTCAGAGTAGAATTGTTCTCTCTGGAATAGATTTAGGCAGGGACCAACACACTGCATGATAGTAACTCAAATGATGAGCACATCAAAGAAGATTTCTAGCATTCACTGCCCTCAAAGGGAAGCATCAGTTTCTTATTGCATGCAAAATTCTCCATCGGGGAATCGAAGAATTTGAGTTACATCTTACATTAGAAAAGTATGTAACTCTATGCCAGTTCTCCAACAGAAAAGCTCCCCGACAAAGAAGCAGGCCAAACCCGTACTATTAAACAGTAACTTTCAGAAAGCTGTGTGTATGTGTGGAGAGAAAGATGTTACACCCAAATTGCCTACTGGGAATCATATTTGATTTATTCTAATTGCCAAACAGTGCTGAGCACTTATTAGTAAGGGCACAAGTTGTAAAGTAACTATGAAGTTAGTACGGGACAAAAATCTTGCCAGGAACTATTCTAGTACTTTAATGCAACAGAATTATTTAGGTTCCTGTGTCCAAGACCGTTTCCCAGCATGGTTTCTTTTATTTGTATAGCTGTAACTTCACAGAACTTAAATGCTACAGAATTCACAGCTGTGCTGCAGAAGAACATAGAAGCAAAAATTATTACCATGCAGTAGGCAGAGAAGCACTAACACTCTGGTAGCTTTTATAGCCTAATTTAGAATTAACCTCAGAGACTTTTCTAAGAGAACAATCTTAAGATATTTTTAGAGCAATCGTATGCCATTAGGTCTGTAGCATGTTTTAATATCTGCTTAGTCACAATTAAGAAACCTGAGAATTATGGTCTGTTAACTAATACACTGCTCATCTCCAATGCTACCAGACTTACCTAAAGGAAACAAACACTCTGAAAATTTACTCCAACAGCAGCTCCTTAAGTGAGTCTTACGAGCTCTCTCACACATAATCACATTGTTGAAGTCACCACTCAAACCCTAGGTGTTTTCTCCTTGTGTTTTTTTAGGGGGTTTTCTTGGGTTTATTGACTTTTTTTATTATTATTATATTAAGAGTTTAAGTGAAAGATATTTATATTAAGAGTTTAAGTGAAAGATATTTATATTAAGAGTTTAAGTGAAAGATATTTATATTAAGAGTTTAAGTGAAAGATATTTATTTATATTAAGAGTGTGAAAGAGATATTTATATTAAGAGTTTAAGTGAAAGAGATATTTAGATTTAAGAGATAATTTTACTCCTTCATTTAAGTAGCTGTTACATCCTAGGACACTGAAAATATAACTCGTAGCTGTCCATGTGAAGAAACTTCTACATTTACAAAAGAAACATGATTTAAGTTTCAGGTGCTAAGCCAAACTGGACTGCTTACAGCAACAGAAATAAATGCTCTGAAAACTTTTATCATTTTAAGTAGCACATCCTTTTCTTCTGGCAAAAGTATTTAGTTTCAACTGCTAGGACAACCAAGCATGAAAGATTAATATAGTAAGATCTCTCATAAAGGTTTGTCTGAAGGCAACTGAAGTCACAAGTATTCATCAGTGCACATAAATACTTTTAAATGCAATTCAAGATGCAAAGTCTACTTCATTTTCAGCTTTTGCACATTTTCAACAGCATTTACTGGAATCATCTAACAATACTGAAACACACCAGACTACACAGGATTCAGATCACTTGCTGTTTTGAACAGCAACTTATTTCTGCACTGATGAATCATACTAGTTTCCAACTTAAAACGGTGGAAGCAGTCAAATACAAAAAAAAAAAAAGCAAGGCTGATCTGAAGTGTAAGGAAAACACACAAACATATCTATTTACTTTATTACTCCAAATGTTAACCTGTGACCGAAAGTGTACGTATGCTTGTGAACGTATAACCTACTGATAGTTCCTTGGCTGACAGTGTGGGGAAAAAAAAGCTTCCTTTAGCACTCTCTCCATGGAAACCCACTGCAGTCCTTTCACTACAGGAGCGATTGGATCCATACCAGCCAGTACAGGCTGCTCGCTCTCACCTTACATAACAACTACCCTTCCATACCTGCAGGTTCATGGAACATTCAGATATCCTAAGACTTGTCAGAATTAAGTTCACCTTTTAAATTCAAAACACTACTTTAACTCAATCTTCCAGAGCACCTCAATCAAAAAAAAACCCAAAAACCCACCAACCTAAGGACTTAGTTAGGCCTTCAGAAACACAGGAATTGAACTTTCAGTGAAAGCAAATGTAATAAGATACATAATTACCTTTAAAAATCTGAGCCAAAACTCTACCTTAACACCTAACTTTAAGAAACCATACACAGCATTTAAAATTTTATATTCAAGTGCAAGGATGAAGCATTATTATAGCATCTCCTACACACCAGCATTAGGAAAAGAAACCCGATGACCTTAAGCTGTGAGAAAAGGAATCTGTTTAACTGGAAAATATTATCCTCAATGAAATAGCAGTAACGTTCTAGCAAAAACATCCTGCATTTCTCTGAGGGAAGCATGGCAGCATACTGCAGCATTTCTAAAATAACAGGCTTGACAAGGAAAATGAAGTTATTTGGTTTTAACTACAGCGAGCCAACTTTCTTTACAGCCACTGGGACTTGAATGGCTTGCACCAGCAGATTCACTGTTACACACACGTCAGGAAACGACCTACCTGATTTTTAGCTGAGACACCGATAGCTCTGTTTTTGGATCCAAATGAAACCACCGATCTGAAAAGAACAACAGGCTAATTAACTCAATGCTGACAATAAATGCAGGTCTTGGCTCGAATTCAGGACTTTTCCGACCATTTAAACCCGATGTTCACAATTAAGAGCTCACACCCAGATTACACCCTACCTACCTGTGTTCGGCTGCTCACTGCAGTTCACAACGAACTCCCGCTTTGAGCCTATAGGTTCTCTATACCTGACCTCACACTAAAGGAGAGCAGCTCTGGGCCAGTTCTAAGAGTCTGCCCGACCCTCAGGAAGAGTGTGCACGTTGTCGTCATCCATCAGCGTCCCCCGTTCCACTCCCCCCCTCCCCCATCTAAGCCCAACTGCCCCGTCGGGGATTCCCCACGCAACCGCCCGCTTTCCCGCACCGTTGCCCAGGAAGCCCGCAGGCCAGCCCCCCGTTTCCCTCTGGGTGCTCGCGGCGCACACTCCGGTCCCATCCCGGGACACACAAACAGAAGAGCAAGGAACGGAGCGCCTCCCGGCCGTGCACCACACCACCGCCGCCCACCTGTCGTTCCCCCGGCTCTCCTCAGCAGCCTCCCGCGCCCCGTGAGACACAGCGAGCGCCCAGGACTGCACTGGCCCCACGCAACCGTTCCGCATCCACACACACCGCCCGCCGGGAAGCTTCCAGCGCGGAGCCTCCGCTGCCTGTCGACCGGCTCCCCCTACACATACCCATGAGGGACCCGCCAGACAAACCCCTTACTCACGGCGTGCACCGGTCGCTGAACTCGTTGGCCACTGTCTCGATACCACCGGCCCGTGCAACAGCGATGTAACAGCTCTGGAAGCCCAGATCAAAGCCCACCACGGCCATGGCCCTACCGCCACCGGAGGGGAGCGGGGGAGAAGGCTCCCGCCCTGCCCCGGCTTGCTCCCGGCGCTACGGCACCTCCGCGCGCAGGCGGGTGAGGAAGGGAGCGGAGCTGGCGCCGCCGCTTTAAATACGACAATGGGACGAAGTTTCCAGAAACTGCGGCAACCGCTCACCGGCTCCACGTGCGGCTTCCGCTTCCNCCGGCTCTTTTCTTCGCTGTCTCGCTTTTGCCCTTCGGTCTGGCGCTATTGAAGGGCGGTGGGGCTTTCCCTGCCTAGGGGTCGCTGGGGAGCGGGCGCCGGGCGGGGGGTTCCGCTGTTGCTCTCTAACTGGAGGAAAAAAGAAACCCCAAAAACTGCTGAGGGGGATGGCTGCGAGTGCTGAGTCTTCGTTAAATCACTGCCGAGGGCGGTACGCGCCTGCTTTGCTGGTGGCGGGGCGGAGGAGGCAGGGTGTGGGTGGGGGGGGAAGAGGGGGAAGGCTCTGGCCTTAGCGGCCGGGGAGGGGCGGCCCGCAACCCGCGGGGCCTGAGAGCCGCGGGGGGAGCACGGTGGCAGGCAGTGTGTGAGGAAACTGTTGGGACACCGGCGAAGTGCGGTGGTGCTGTGCTGTCTTGTTACTTTGCTCGGAGGAATTTGTATTTTGCTGAGCCTGTACATGTGGAGAATGGAAGGCAAGCAGCTATCTGTGATAATAACCCCACTCCTCTCATACACTGGGAACCCTGTCTGTAGAGTTGACTATTGCATCGTTACAGGTATCTTGGTGCTGAGATGCTCTTAAGGCTACCAGAAAGCAGCATAACATTAAATATGCTACGGATTGCTTGCCCTCTGTAAGAGGGCTTTTCTTTCTCTTTGTGTCCAGTGCTACAATCTGCTATAATACAAATGTCCTGTTGCCTCCTAGCTGCACATCTAGGTACACAAGTCGTGACGTTGGTTGTCAGTGGTATATCTGTTGCATGCTGCCCTTCTGCTCCTGACTGTTAAGAAGGGCAGCGAGAGATGGTTGCATTCTGGGTCCCGAGTGTCCCCCTGTGGAAGAGGAAAAATGTCAACGTTCTGCTCCTACTCCCTTTTTAGACGCTGTGCTGTAGCAGTCTGGCTGAATGTTGAGTAACATTCAGCTCTGTGTTGGATCTTGACCCCTCCCAACTATACACAGGAAGGAACTGGTCTCTTAAAGTAGTGCTTGCCTGTTTCAGAGGAGCCACATAGCTGAAAAATCCATTGAGACAGTTGTGTGTCTGTAACAGAGGATATAATTTATAACTTCAGAATAAAATTGACAGGTGGGTCAAATACTAAAACACTTGTGTGTGTATGTTGATGAGGTTTCCTGTTACCACTTGACATGGTAAATATTTCTGGTAATGCACTTCCAATTTTAAATGAGAAGGTAGATTTCTTCAAAGAATGTAGGTTCCTAAATTTCCTGATTTTTCATGGGTGATACTGAAATGCTCAAAATACTTCTCCTGCTTGCATGATTGTCCTTGTATCCTGGATGATACTTCTCTAGAGCTTGTAGGTGAAAATCCAGTCCCTTTATGACCAGTTTATTTGTATATCAGCCTTTGCCCTATCTGACAATAAGCTGTTAAAAGGGCGGTTGATGTGATGCTTAGTGACATGGTTTAGTGATGGTTTTTGTCAGTCTTAGGTTGATGGTTGGACTTGGTGATCTTGAAAGGTCCCTTCCAACCTAGACAATTTTATGATTCTGTGATTCTATTTTTAGTGATTGTTTAGAAAATCCTGTTGTGTCAAATGCTAAACATACAACATACCCGCTAGTTTAAGTGTCACCATAGACGATAAAAGCAGATAGCAAACATTCCTTTTGCTTTTTCTCCTTTGCTGTAAATTGTTTATCCTTGAATAGAAATAAGAAAAACTTGACTGTTTGCCCAGATTTGCAGCTGGTCTCTAAAGGGAGAAAAATGTTAACCTCAGCAGCGAATTTGGAAGTTACTCTGTTGGCTCCATCTGTCTGATGGTGCAGTACGGTGTTGTGCAGTGCAGTGGCTGAGCTATGGCTTCAGTGAACTGGGATACCAGTACAGGAATAAAGTTTTTCTTACATGGCCTGGAGCAGAAGCACATACTGATAGTGACCTGCATCATTTGTGAGGTGAATTCCTAGTATGGAGCTGCCAGCGGTGTCAAGGGTCAGGGAGGAGTAGTGGGGAGATAAGAACTGCTGAGGGCAGTAATAGTGGTAAGATGCTTGCTTGATATGGTTCCTAAAGCTGAGCCTGGGGCAGCTGAAATGGTTGTGAGAGCCATTCTATAGCTGGTGTGGTTTGTTGCTGGCATTCTGGAAGCTGGAAACCCTGTGTCTGTGGACACAGCCCATGTACCACCACTTCAGAGCTCTGAAGGAGCAAGTTTGACTGTTATGACTTGAGTAACAACCCCATTTTTCATCACTGAAGAAAGCCAACAAATACAAGATCGAAGATCCATGAAGAAGTGATAGGACATTGATTGGCTAAGGTTAACACACTGTTGAGGCCTGACAGTGAGAAGATTCACATCTGTCTGGTCAGATTGATGCTCTGCATAGAACCAGCACAATTGGAATCGTTAAAACTGTGATTTACCAACAGCTGTAGATGAGTTTGTAAACTTTCTTTATATAGTCTAGGAAAAAACACAAAACACGTTAAAACTCTTGGTTCTTTCTTCCAATGGTATGGAGCCTGAGAGCGTCGCTCCTTTCTGACCTAGAGATAGTATGGCTTACGTAGGGACAGTTAACTGTCTTGTGTGGGGAGTGGGGAAATGCTCTAAGTAACTTCTACTAGAGTTTACTTGTGTTGGAAAGCTTGTGGGTTTCTGAACTAAGAAAAAACAGTGTGCTGCCCTTCCCCTTGATTGTCACATCAGCCTTCACTGGGTGGGAGTGGGGATAGACCTGCTGGCCGGATGCAAAACTCGTGTTAACGTTCACTCTGTCACTGAGTATGGGATCTTAATGCTGCTGGGAAGGGAAGAGGAAGGTTCTGCTGCTCCTGCTTTCTCGTTGTTCAATGGGATATTGGATTCTTAGACATGGATGTTCTGTTTCAACTTTTGTGGTTGTGTAATGTATCAACTACTGCAGCTTGTTAGCAAAATACAATGATTAACCTGTTTTTTTCAACTTTTTAAGGCTGCCTTGCACACTTAGGATGAGTGTTTCTCTGTCTACCCAAGTACTCTGTCTACTTAAGCGTTCAGCTTATGGTAAATAAGATGATTAGATGACAAAAAAATTATCTGTTGTGGATTTTCCTTTATTCCTCAGCATACACAGGGAGTTCAGCTATGTAGATGCCCTTTTTGACTGTGACAGTTAAGGGCTTCTTTAAACATGTCCACATTCTAACGTGGAGAAAAGAGCAATCTGGCCTTCATCGGTGCAAGAAATGCTTTAAAACCATAGCTGGTCAGGCCTTTAAAGAATTATTTTCATATTTGATACTGAGTGTTCTATGTTGTGGCCTCTACCCAGAGTATTATAAGGGTGTTAAGAAACTGAGTTTGACATGAGAACAGGATTTATCTCATCTGTTAAACTAATCCCAATCTTGGTAAACTGTCATGGGGTGTGGAGGTAGAATGACATTAGTGGCTATACAGGGCATATTACCATTATAAAACATGACCTAAGTGAACTAAAGAGGACTGGCTAATATCCCGGTTGAAGGCCAGACATCACAGAACATAACATAGGAATTTACTGAGGACTGAAGATTTCTGCTACATTGCCAGGGGCCCAAACAGACATATACAAGATTCTGCTGGGACAGTAGAGGCAGTATTCCTTGTCCGTCATCTTTGTTTTATTTGAAACAGTAAAGCCCATCCCAGTTTAGGCAGGCAGCATGTAAACAGTATGTTACAAGGAAATCGGTCTCTATCATTTCTCTGGGGACTCTATATATGTTGTCACTTTCCATTTGTGGGCTGAGCTGCATTCCAGCCCATGCTGTTGTTCTGGTCTATTTGTAGGTTGCCTATTCCAACTTCACTGCAGCTGGTATTCTGTAACCGCAAGTAATTGGCTCTTATGATACTGCGTGATGGATGTGCTGGTCAGTCTAAGCTTCTGCACCCTTTCTGCCTCTCAGCATCTGAGCAAGCCTTTAATGCAAACCTAATGAGATTAGGGTTCATTTTTTCGTGGGTTGCAAGCTAACTTTTAAAGGTTAGAGAGCATTTCAGATCATTGCTTGTTTCAAAGACTGGCATTCCTATCAAGTTACGGTTCTCTGGAAATATGAATTAATTTTCAGTAGATAGCTCCAGTAGTCTCACCCTTGCTGTACAATGCTGTATTGCAGCTCTTTTTTTACACTGATTTTCATACCACTATGTGGTATTTAGATGTGGTGTTGGGAGATTTGGTGTAGGGGAGGAATTTGTAGAATAGGGCTGATAGTTGGACTTGATGATCCCAAGAGTCTCTTCCAACCTTAATGATTCTATGATTCTATGTTACTACTGTATAATATTTATATTCATGTCTAGAAACATTTTGCAAATCAAGTGAAAAAGATTATAGTAATAAGGAAAATAATATGAAATGCCAAATGTTTATTCAACTACACGAAGCAATAGGTAACACATGCTTGTAAAAGAGCTAAGTATTTTAATTTGGCCTTTTTTGGTCTCTTCTGTATAGGAAGTGTTAACAGTAATGTTCTACAGTATTATCTTTGTTAATACCTCAATCTGCATACTTATCATGGAGAAAAAAAGAAAGAAGAGGATATGTCACCAGCGTGGTAGCATAAGCAGTCTGAAGCATAGCAACCAATTGGCATGGCTTTCTAAAGGTTTGGCATCTGAGCTGTATTGTTCAGAGCATCCCTACGGTGGGGAATATCCACTTTAAACAAAATACACAGCCCTTGGGTAAGGCAAATAAACTTCGCTTGATAAATTTTTGCATGGTTTCCGATAAAAGCCTCAGCACTTGGGAAATTCTAATGTGACACTTGACGGCTCTGCCCACATTAACACACGGCATAGCATGGGTCCAAATCCCAGAGTAACCAAAGGGGTGATGCTTTATCTTCCTGACACTCTGAATGAGATTCTTAACCCAAAAGTAACTTTTTAATCCATGTACAAGGATGTCCTTTTTCTGTGATTTTTTTAAATTTAGTTTTCACACCTATTAATAGGTCTGTGTGCTTATAAAACCTGAATTAAAATAGAGCAGGCTTTAGTTTTGAAGTTGATGTGAATTCCTCAAAAATTCTAATTGTGAATATTTGCTTTGCTGGGAAACTACCATTATTATCTAGTGTTGATTAAGTGGTGTTTGGATTTAAAAACTCACAAAACTAAGACAGAAGCTAAATAGTGCAAAAGTAGAGAAAGTAAATTAAAAGTTATAGTGTCAGGGGTATTGTAAACTTAGTTCTGTTCACTTACGTGTACAGATGTTTTCATCTTTTCACTGAACTGGATTGTTGCACTTGAAAATGTGAAGATTTTAGGAAAAAAAAACATTTACTCTATTTACTTTGTATTTAATAAACTTAGCACAGCAAGGTAAGTGTACTATCAATGCTTTAAGATTCAAAATTAAGGAGTTCAGGAGCATTCAAGTAATCCTTAACCTTAAGTGTTCATGAATCTCAAATACCTTAATTTAGTGATACAGGTTATGATTCCCTCATAACCTTTCTATTTTTTTTTCCTTGTTGCTTAGACACAAGAAGTGTTTTGAATAAGAAAATCAGGCAATAGGATTATGGCACAAAACAAATTTAATGTAGGTGACCAGCTGCACATCACTAATTGGAAGTAGTGAAGAATTGAACGGTTCTTAAGTAAATATGAAATTGGATTGTATAAACTCTCTGATGCCTAAGTTCAATTAATAAAATAAATGCCCTTGTAAAAGCAAAAAGATTGCAAAGCAAAGAGTCAGTCTGGATTAAAAAAAAAATCAGTGGGTTTTGACTGGTTTGTGTATATAAAATGAAAGGAACTGAATGTTTTTTTCATTTGAGAAAATGGGTAGAAATGAAAATTGGGGAGGGGAGGAATGGAGAAAAAGAAGTTATTACTACTTGATCTGATAGCAAACCATCTGGCAATATGCTGCCGAATCATTATATATCATTTATATGACTCAGTGCTAATTAGATGTGCACGGATTATGCAGACTCCTTGTGCTTTCAACATTGGTAGAATGTTTTAAAAATAACACTTGCAACATTAGTATGACATGTACTTGTTAGGAATTTCTGACAGTAATCCAAGCCATTTTTTGACTGGAAAATATCCCAAGCACTTCAAAGACTGTTTGGATTTTGACTTAAGTATATAAAAAAAAAAAGAGGAAAAAGAAAAAACCCAGTATAATATCAGTATCTTCTATTTTCTGTACAGACATAAAGCAAGAAATTAATTTCTTTCTCTTTTTCATGAATTTGCTAAAAATGTACTGACTAAGCACGTAGGCCTGAACAGAATGAAAAGATAATTAACAAGGTAGATACATGTACATTATAGCTTACAGACAGCATGCTTTGAAAGAGCATGTAATAAAACATGTTTTAAAAGTGTGTGCATGTATGGTACTCTGCCTACGCACGCACGTATATTATTTTTCTAAAAAGAAATGTAGGTGTGCTATTTCTGCGCTTTCATTACAAAGTTGCGAAGTCAAGAATTGCCTCAAATGGATACTATAAAAATTTCCTTTGAGCGTTTATTGCATGTCTATAGCTATGCTCAAAATAAATTACCTGTTATAAAAATATGACTATCTTAAACACAGAAATCTGTTAATAAAATTTATTTTGAGAATTTAAGACTTCAAACTGTCTTTGTATGAAAGCTACAAAAAATCTGTTGGATAGAATATCAAATATTGTAAGTTAGAAACCAACAGGCTGAGTAATTACTTGAAAAGGTCCAATTGCTCCCTTCTCCGGAAATGTCTCAAAAGTGGTACATGCAAACCTATTAAAAGTATTCTCTTCAAGGAAAAAAAAAAATAATTGAGTATGCTTGACTAAGAAATACTTTGTGTATTCTGGAAATAAAGGGCCCGTGAAGGGAGCTTGTTTATTTGTTAGGTGACCATAAGATTCAGTCAGTTATTAATATGATGAAAATAAGGCAGGACAAGCCCATAGCTGTATAAAGGACTGGCAGGCATGATGAAAAACTATCAGAACATTTTATGGCAGGGATATAGATCTTAACTCAAGACTGCTTTTTTGTGATGTGGATGCTTGTGTACGCATAAGTGTGACTCTGCTGTGTGTAGTTTCTTGTATTTACATTTATAAATTATTTGGAATAGTTGAAGATATCTCAAAGAGCAAGCAGTGTGTTTTATAATGTAGAAAGCACATTCTGCAAAGTGGTATAAATAATCCATTTAGATTTACTTACAGAATTTCTTATACAAGAATGAGGTATATGATTATTCAAGCTTTTTTTTTTTTTTGACATAGTCATGTGATGTTTCTCTAGTAGAAGGATGAGAGCAAAATTCAAAGCAAAAGTGACACATGCTTTCAAAAGTGACTGTCATTAACGATCTCCTCGTAAGCTTTTCCAATAAAATAAACCTGTTTAAATTCTTTACAGTTATGGGTGGCTGCCTTTCTAAAAAGTTACTGTCCTTTGAACACGGGCAAAATTCAAGGCTCAGTGATTGTCATGCAAGAGATTATAGTACTGTCATAGTAAAGTCCATGCACTGCTTGGAACTCAAGACTAAGAGGCCCCAGCTGGGTGAGCCCCAAAGGTGAGAAACTAAAGTAATGACAGCCTTAAGAAAATGCTGGTATATGTGTTTCAACAGCTTGTCTGAATTTACCTGAGCTATGCTAATATCCATTTTACATAGAATTCAAGCTGAAACAAAAGAAATATGCATACTTGTTTTGAAATTTACCTTTAATCTTGTGTCTGCGCCAAGCCTTTGCATACAGGTGTGATCACAGGCAAGCATTACATACGGTTGTGGGTTTGGGTTTTTTTTGCTTGCTCTTGCATCAACAAAGAAAACCAAGTTTATGTATAATTTCTGGACGTTGGGTGGCACCATTGCCTCATGTAAGCCACCACATAGATGGCTTCTAGCTTAAGCTTTACAGTGTTGGCTCGGCTCCTTTTTGCCCTGTAGCATAACTATGTTAGGCAAGCCCTAAAGCAGAACTACTAGCCTTCTCTCTTTTCTTTTTTTTAGCTTGATTTTAAGTATCGCTAAAATCTGAACTACAACATTCAAGAACAGATTATTAAAATAAATTTCTTGGTTTGTCTATTTGTAATGCATAACCTGACCAGCTCTATCCGTTTATTCTGCTCTAGAACTGATGACAGTGCAGTTCTGCAAATTTGGGATTTTTCATTCTTCAAACATTGGTAGCCTCACAAATAAACCTGGAGTCACAGAGAACCCAGTTTCAGGGCTGAAAAAGGAGACAGAAGCTTTAAATATACACTACGAGAACCAGTGAGGGTAAGTGATTTAACATTAGAAGAATCCTACTTTTTAATTCTTTTCAGTGGGAAAAGAAATTGAAAAGAAACATGATACTATTTCTTAAGTACTGAAAAACTAGGTAAGGACCTTTTCTAAGCCCATAAAGGATATAAAGAGAAGTAATGTCTAAAAATTTAAAAAAAAAAAAAAGGAAGATTTTAAAAAAGGAAGATTTAAATCAGACACGAGAAAGAAGCATTCTAATCACGAGAAGTAACTACTGAGGTAGACTTTTGCATAACAGCTTCTGATAACGGGGATTTCAAACAACTGTCAAAATGGTTTGGACCCGATTAATTGTGCCTTCTGTCTGGAACTGGAAAAAAAGAAACTGAGGAGGACTAGAGGCTGTGGCTGAAAAAGTGATCTGCTGGATTGTACTTTTCTTTCTGTAGGGGCTACTCAGCTAATACTGTACCTTTTGGCTCCCACAGGATTTGGAGCTCAGTGTCAGCCAGGAACTGTGTATCAATGCATTACACAACTGAAAGATGCTTTTGATTTCTGGTGTCTCCATGCTTTGAGAGGCAGCACAGGTCCTGCTATGAGCAGATATGAATGAAATGACCTCTCAAGGTTACTTACAAGTCCTGCCCGATCCCACCCCATGATTTTAATATTGTACATCCTGTAGTAGGTTAATCTGCTGGAAACAATAGTTTGTCTTTCACACTTGTTATTCAGATCAAGGTCCCTGATCTGTTACATTAAATTCACTGCCAAATAATGGTGATGAAAAGACAGAATCGTTACTGATTTAGAGAAGACAGTTACCAACTGTTAGGGGTTGACCCTGGCCAACAGCTGAGTACCCACACAGCTGCTTGCTTACTCCCTCCCCCAGCACAACAGGGCATAAAGGAACAGCAAAAGCAAGAAAACTTGTGGGTTGAGATAAAGACAGTTTAGTAAGTGAAGGAAAGAGAGGGGAAAATACCCAAGTGATTCTCACCACCTCTCAAAGCAGACCCATGTCCAGCCAGCCTTCAAGCAACAGCCACTTTGGAAGACAACCCCTCCACCACCTTCTAACCCAGCTTTTATTGCTAAGCATAACTTTATATGGTATGGAATATGAAGGATAGCACCATCTGGACTGTTGTGAAGTAAATTAACTCCATCTTGGCCAGACACTGAGACTTTACAGCTTTTTAGGTAAAATACAAAAAAATCAGTTATTTACCACACATTCTATACAAAGCTTCAGTTACTGAGGGTTACTCTGCATCTCGTAGTTTTTTTCCTCAGGATTGGTGGTGGTTTCTGTAGAGATATGTAAAGATTTGTTATTGCTGTTTAGTATAGCATACTAGTCATGTCTACAAGCAGTTTTTCCAGAGTCTTAACTGAGTGGTTTTGGTTTAAACTGTCAAAATCATTAAGAAAAGCATTGCCAACCTCCCCAAAATACACAATCTCCTGAACATCTTTTGACTTTTGTCTTTGCTCTGTGTCATGTTCACTTGATGTTGCTGTACTTCAACAGTTCTATACCACGTGTGACACTCTGTGTTTTGTGATCCAGTTATGTCTGACTTTCTGTATCAAAAGCAGAATAAAATAGTCCTAAGGGAGTAATTGCTGGTGGATGTAATCTAAAACTGTTGTGAGGCTAATACGGGCTGCAGTGAGTGCAGTTGCTCTAAAATGCCATCAGGCTGTAATGGCTGCTAAGGGCCGTTTCATAACTGAAAACTTCTGGAATGAGGAGTGTCCTCGTTCCTCTGTCAGTTTTGCTCAATAAGCACCTCACCTAGTTAACGGTCCCAGCTCTCATTTCCCCTTACCCCCAGTCAGCAGGATGAGGCAGATGCCCACCTTTGAGCAAGAAAGAGCAGGATTCAGAAATCCTTTCCAGACATGATAAAAACTGGTTTTATTGCACAGAGGATGGTTTTGTCATTTTGTTCAGGTCAAGGGATGGTTATTAGGTGACTTCGTTAATAAGCAAGCATAGCTGGAAAGGTCAGAATTTAATCAAATTACCTTTAATAACAATTGACCTTTCTGCAGAATAATTATATTAAACCACTGTTTTGCTAAACTGGCAAAACAGACAGCAAATACCAACTTCTATGCTTGGAAACAGCTTACAAAACCAAAATTATAGATTGCTTTTGTAGGTATGTGCCAGGAAGGTGTCATGTCATTTTCTGTTATTCTCACTACCATCTCAGAACAAGAGAGTAATTTAGGCTGGGAAAGATTTCTTGAGGTCATCCAGTCCAGTGCCCAGCTCAAAGAAAAGCTACATCTGAAGTTGCTTGAGGCTCCTATCTGGTAAGTTCTGAATGTCTCCAAGGATGGAGATTCTTCAGCCTCTCTAGGCAAACTAGTCTCAGTGTTTAATCTCTGGGACTTTTTTTGCTACATTCATGTAGAATTTCCCTTATTGCAACTTGTGAAAGCTTATTCTCTTGCTGTGAAATTACTGAGAAGAATCTCTAGCTTTCACTCTCTAGGCAATTGCTGGCAGCCATTAGATTTCCCTGTAGTCTTTTTTCCCATTTATCTTGAACAATCTGTTACCTCAGGCCTGCCCAGTATGCCGCATGTTCCAAGCCTTTAACCGCCTTGGTGGCTATTCAGTGGATTTGCTCCAGTTTGACAGTCTCTCATCCGGTGGTGGGCCCAAAATTGTACAAAGTACTCCAGATGCTGCCTCCAAGTAACAAGTTGAGGGTATTAATCACTTCTTTTGTCCTGCTGACTATGCTATTACTAATGTAGGCAGTTGTATAGTTGGCCTTCATTATCACAGAAGGGCACTGCTTTCTCAGGTGCAGCTTGATCACCAGAACTCCCAGGCCTCTTCCAGGAAAGCTGCTTCCTAGCCTGTTGGTATTATATGAGGTTATTCTGACCCAGGTGCAGAATTCTACATTTGTTTTTGTTGAACAACATAAGGTGTCTCTCAGCCCGTTTTTAACATTTATCAGGGGCCTTTTGAATGGCAGCCCTGCCGTTCAGGGTTTCGACTGTTTCCTCAGAGCTGAAGGTGTTGCCTGCCTGCCCTAACCAGCAACACCTGGGTGTGCCCCCTTCTTCAGAACAGTGATAACAAAGGCTAGCAGCTGCCTGTATAATCCAGAGTTCTTGGTGTGAAGGCAACTGTTGTATTTTATCACTCTGTATCAGGTAGCTTCAGATACCAGGACAGAACGTAACACTATGATATAACTCTGTGATATCATCGTCAGAAGCTTTTTGGGGATTTATGAGGTTTGGACTGCTTCCTATTCCTCTACTCTATGCCAGAAAATGTTCCTGGCTGATGATGACCACAAGAAGATGATTTGTAAATGTACTGGCCCTCTGTTAATCAGTCCATGCAATTTGCAAGCTCTTTGACACCCTGTGTGCTGGGATCCTGTGAGAGTATCCATGTTTGAAAGCTACTCCTATAGCAATGGCATTGGCATTTCTATTATCTCAATTAGAGATGAGATTTCTCTCCAGTGTTGTTAAGAACAAAATATTTATGATAATAACATAGCTACAGAGGTTTATGGAGACAGAGATGACAAAATGAGAAAACTATGCCTAATCTAGTTATATTAAAATAAAATGTAGAGATCTGCCAGCTGGTGGGGATTTTCGTCCCCTCTTCATTCAGGGGCATGATTATTGTGCACACCCAAGTTGGTTCACAAAAGACCTACGAAAGAAACTAGCTCTTGTATTCCTGCTATTGCTTAAAAGTGATTGTATCTAAGTATAAACCCCCTGTGCGTCTTGGGATTACTGCCATTAAATGCTGTAAGCCAGACATACCCCAAAGTCTTTGGCATCACTATTTTACAGGATGCATCTTTTCAGGTTCTTAAAAGTCTAGGGAATTTGTTGCACACTGGGCATCTCTGGATGTTACTGTGATGACTTGTGTCTTCTACTCCCAAGGATTATTTTTTAAATTATTATTGCTTTGCAGGTTTTTGCTGCCAAATTGGGATGTCATAACAACTTTTGAGTTGGTTCATAGTTTACAGTGCAGCTGTAATAAGATAAAACAAAGTATGAGGAAGCTATTTGTGTGACATGGGACATCCTGAGGCAGTAATCCCAACAGTTGATGCAGGTTAGTTAGTGCTCAAGGGATCACATGATTTACAGCCCATCCAAAGAGCAAAAAAGTTAGAAACAAGTGCAGAGGACATTATTTGACTACCCACTCCAGAGTTCCTTGAGCAGTTCACCTTGATTTTACCCCTGCTACTATGACTTAGTACATGGTGGAGAAGGGTAGGTGGTTCTTTATACCACTATTTCTCTCCTTGTAGGAGTAGAAGCAGGGTAAAGTAGTCAATATAGCCTAAGCTCTTTAAGATATATGAGACCATTCTGTTCCTACATGGTTTTGCTCAATTAAATCCCTTGCTGTGCATCTATACTTTGACTCTCAGTTGACAAGGTAATATTTTTGTGTATTGATAAAAAGACACTGTTAGGTAGTTTAGGGCTAACAGTATGTATTTTGAAATAGCTGCATTTCAGCAAGGAAAATATAAAGAGCTCAGACACGCTTGGTGGAGGCAATTCTGTGTCAGATGGAAACAGCGGGAGATGAAACAGGAAAGAGTATAAAGTCTGACAGTTCTTTTAGGAAAGCTGTTCATTTGACCAAAGGAGCGGGCAGTATGCCCTTCGCTCATAATCGAGACTGAAGAGCTTCAGTCCTCTGCATCTGCCTGTGGAAGTATTATGCTTGTTTCTCCTTGACTGTGTGCAGTACAAAGACAAGGGTGTAATCATCTTCCTCTCATCATGCAACAGTTGCAAGAAATCAACTGATTCTGAAAAAGAGTTTATCCTATAGATTTTTAGGAATGTTGTATTAAAAATAGTTAATAACTGATTCTTCCTGTTGATACCATATGGGTTTAAATAATTTCAGTCAATTCTGAACCTAGATAAATTCATAATCAAATTATTTTATAAGTGATCTCATAAAGTAAAATAAGAATCAACACTGAGCCTCCAAAAGTAGAATAGGAAAAGAAAAAAAGGCCAATGGTCTCTTGTGGGTGTACTATAGAGTGTGGCTAGTAGGTCGAGGGACGTCATCTTCCCCTCTAGTCTGCCCTGGTGAGGCCACATCTAGAGCAGTGTGTCCAGTTCTGGGCTCCCCAGTTCAAGAAGGACAGAGAACTACTGGAGAGGATCCAGCAGAGGGCTGCAAAGATGATCAAAGGTCTGGAGCACCTTTCTTATGAGGAAAGGCTGAGAGACCGGGGTCTGTTTAGCCTGGAGAAGAGAATGCTGAGAACAGATCTCATTGATGCTTATAAATATCTAAAGGGAGGATGTCAAGAGGATGGGGCCAGACTCGTCTCAGTGGTGCCCAGAGGCAGGACAAGAAGTAACGGACATAAGCCAGAACATAGGAAATTCTGTCTCAACATAGGACAAGCTTTTTTACTTTGAGGGTGCTAGAGCACTGGAACAGGCTGCCCAGAGAGGATGTGGAATCTCCTCTGGAGATACTCAAAGCCTGCCTGGATGCATTCCTGTCCAGCCTGCTCTGGGTGACGCTGCTTTGGCTTTCAACCCCTACAATGCCATGATTCTGTAAAATCTTTATAATAGCACATAGTTAAATGTTACCAAATATTAGTACCAACTTAGGGATAATAAGGTCCTTTCCACAGGACACTTGACAGTCTGAATTCCTTCTATGATATGATCACTTAGTATAGAGATTTTCAGGTAGGTTGGATAATCTTGTAGTAGGTTTTTTTTTAGAGATTAGATATATTGTAGCTAGAACAAAGCCAAAGAGGAGGTAGACATTTAGGAGTGCAGAATGACTAAAGCCAACATGGTGAGTTTGTAGGGAGAATAAAGAGCTGTAGAGAAGATCTGAGGATTTAGTCAGTGAAATTTAATGTTTGAAACAATATCAAGTTCCCTGATTTGAAAGATCCTGGTTTACTCTGTAATGGTGCAAAGATAATGAAATACCTGTATCCTCTACCGAGTGTATATACTGTGCCTCCTGGACAATCACAGAATCACAGATACTACACTTGATCTTAGCCAAAAGGCCGAGAATCCTATAATGAGCTCCAGAAAATATGGTGCATAAGGTACTTTCAGTGTCTCTGTGCCAGGTGACAGAGAGGAGCTGTTAAGCAGGCATTATATGCCCCTTAGGAAAGGGTATTTCAGCCCAGGTGAAGGCAGTACTTCAGAAAAGGATTTGCTAACAAAGGCATTAGAAACACCAGAAAAAATTATACAGGACAGTATAAATCATTAACTGTGTACTCCCCTACATGATGCCATTATTTCCCAGTCATAGAACCATAGAATTGTCTAGGTTAGAAGGGACCTTTAAGATCATCTAATCCAACCATCAACCTAACTCTGAAAGAAACCCACCACTGAACCATGTCACTAAGCACTATGTCAACCTGTCTTTTGAATACCTCCAGGGATGGTCCCTCAACCACTTCCCTGGGCAGCCCATTCCAATGTTTAATGACACTTTCAGTGTAAAAATTTTTCCTGATACCCAATCTGAACCTCCCCTGGTGCAATTTGAGGCCATTTCCTCTTGTCCTATCACCTGTGACTTGAGAGAAAAGACCAGACCCCACCTCTCTATAACCTCCTCTCAGGTAGTTGTAGAGAGTGATAAGGTGTCCCCTCAGCCTCCTTTTCTTTAGGCTAAACAACCCCAGCTCCTTCAGCCTCTCCTTATAAGACCTACTCTCCGGACCCCACGTCAGCTTCATTCTCCTTCTCTGGACCTGCTCCAGCATCTCAATGTTTTTTGTGTGGTAAGGGGCCTGAAATTGTACACAGCACTTGAGATGGGGCCTCACCAAGCTGTTCCTGATGCAGGCCAGGATGCTGTTCGCCTTCTTGGCCACCTGGGCATGCTGCTGGCTCATGTTCAGCCGACACTCAACCAACACCCCCAGGTCCTTTTTCTGTTGGGCAGCTCTCCAGCCACTCTTCCCCAAGCCTGTAGTGCTGCATGGGGTTGGTTTGACCCAAGTGCAGGACCTGGCACTCAGCCTTATTGAACTTCATCCCGTTGGCCTCAGCACATTGATCCAGCCTGTCCAGATCTGTCTGCAAAGCCTTTCTACCCTCAAGCAGGTCAACACTCTCACCCAACTTAAGAATCTGACCAATCACTTTATGCCCAGTGTTTTTCCTGGTTTTTTCTAAAGAGTGTGTGATCTACTAACATTGGTCTTGATTGTGAGAAATTTTGTGTTGAACTCTCTGCAGGACTCTGCTACAGCCCCAAACGGGTTCTCTATAAAGCTTTGACTGAATGCCCTAACACTTACCTCAAGACAGGATCCTCAAATTTAATTGAAAAGCAAGCGCTTCCCGTATTAACCCAGTACACTGTCATTCCTGGATTACTTAAACATTTTTCAAATGGCTAGTATAACTAAGTAGGTCCAATCAAGTTCTCTAACTCGTCTCGTTCATATTTTCTCTCTACTCCCATATTATAGCTCTTCTCCAGGAGCAGGTGACAGCCATCAGAGCATCCTGCATCTCTGCTGGGCTGCCTGTGCACAAGGGCAAAGCACCCTTGAAGCACACGCCAGCCTGGCTAGTCTCAGATGGACACTGTGGTCACCCATCTCTGAACTTCTCCCACTGCTCCCTTTTTCTCTGACATGGCAATCTGAGCATGTTGTTCCGAGCTGGAAAGGTTGACTGTCCCTTGGTTTATGTAAAGGTATGGGTGAGTAAGGCGTTAGCCCAAATGGCATGGTGAGAATGCAGGTAGGGTTTGTGTGTATTGTGGAAGTTTATCTTTATGCTTGGTAAAATATAAACACTTGCCATAACTTCAAGCTTATTTCTTCATTGGGATTCTAAATTCTTTGCTTTCTTGTAGCCATTTGATTAACGAAAAAGGTTAAAATAATGACACTGGGTCTGTGGAAAGGTATAAGGACTTACATTTACCATGTGAATGGTCCTGTTGGTCTCTTTCTTAAGTGCTTGTGCACATAAAGTGTTTTCAGGACCAAAATCATGGATGAAAAGTTGTCCCCATTCCAATCACCAACAGTTTTCAGTTGATGAAACATTGCTTTGTCTCTTGCATCAAATTTCTGAACTGAGGTAAATCAGCAAAACTTCTCAAATCTGTAAGAAAAAACAACCCCAGAAATTCTACAGGTCTCATAATCCCACAATTTATGATACGATACTAAATGTTATTAACTAAAATGTAGTAATTTGGATGTAAAATTGCTGCATCATACATGCTATTATAAATATATTGAAGGACATAGTCATTTACTTTATTATTTTAATTACTCTTTTTTCCAGAATGTCCAGGTTTACTTTTCGTTATGGAAAAAATGCTGGTCTTTTGCTTTTTTTTTCATCTAAAAATTTCACCTGTGATGAATTAATTGATTTTAATATCTATAAAAGATATCCTACCAGGACAAAATACGTTTGATACATAACTTTATGTGTGTGTGTTTATATATATATGACACCATTTCTTTGAATTTGCAGCCCCCCCTTGTTAATCTGAGAGATGGGACAGCAACATACTACATTTGAATCCTTTATGAATGTAAGACATGTAATACTATAAGGAAAGGAAGGTTGGTGGTGCTCTGAACTTCTGTGTTCCTTACCAGAAAGTTCATTATTTTCATCCTTCCCAAGATGGAAATTCTCAGTGCGCTAGTTAGAACAAGAAACAAACAAACACACACAATCGGAGTTTGTGTGTAGAGTAGAATTCAAGGAAAAGATTTATTTTCTCCTCCCAGCCCCGAATGTAAGATTTAAAATACGTAAATGCTATTTTTCTTAACAGTTGGAGAACATTAGCTTTCATGGTAGAGTTCCACATTTCTAGGGAGGTAGTTCCAATGAAAATTCTCTTATATTTGTGAGAAACCAAAAACTTATTTACATCTCAGCAAAAGGTTGTGGGCTTTTTTTTTTCTTTTTCTTTTTTCCTTACTGACTTGCTGCGTGGGGAAACAGCAGAACACAGATATATTTTAATCATTTTGAAAGTGAAAAGTCGTATGTTTATCCCAGCTGTTATAGGCATGACCTTTGTGACGTGGATACTTACGGAAACCAGGAGAGAACAGAGAAATGGGGGAAAGAGCAGGAAACGCTGCTGTAGCTTAGAAGGAAAAACCAGCAAATGTGGACATACGTGTTATGCAGAAGAACTCAGGCCTTTTATATTATAGAGATGGAAGGATAACTTAATGCTTTTTTTTCCCTGGTAATAAGCACACACATAGAATCAGAGAGAAAAACGTAGTGTGAAAGTTTCTACTTAATTTGCATCAGAATTATTATACTTGAGGACAGTAACTTGTTTAGTGTCAGCAGAATGTCAGCAACAAGCAGTTGTTGTGTAAGGAGCATAACAAGCTGTGGTTGCTTGCACTTGTGTCCTATTTTCCCTCTCTTTTCAACCTCCTGCAATATGAGAGGGGTAGCAAATACATAAAGCACAAGGGATACCCCAAGGAAGTCTGGCTAATATATTTCTACTGAGATACTTTTAAAGGAAAGTGTGACATTTACTACTAAGTTACAGTGATCTGGATGTGCTTGCCTGAACTTGCAGATAGAGTGAGCATTTATCACCATGAAAATATTTCCATTCATCTTCAAAATCACCTCTCTGGCAAACTTAAGGCAGCCTGTTGTAACTGCTTGATTTGTCAGGAAAAGAACGCAGTAGATCTAAAAGCTGCAGAGTTTGAAGGAAAGGTCTTAGTTGGGTCCTATGCTGTTGGCTTTACTGGATTACAAATCTGGGAAGTTTATGGCTGACATGGATGTTGCATAGTTTATTTCCAGTATTTGATGGGAAAATGTGTACATATAGACCTGTCTGTAATTCATGTCTATGTGTACCCAGCATCTAAGGAATGGGTACCTAGGGGCACCAGGTGTTATGCTCAAAATTGTGTTTAAGGGCAAAGAGGAAGCACTTCTTTTATGTAAAGAAAGCCAAGAACTTCTTGTTACTATAGTTGAAATATTAATAATGATTAGATTATTCACACAGATCTAATTGCGATGGAAAAAGAATGGGACAATGCAGTGAAAATTTTATGCACGCTTCTGGGTTTCTACTCCTTTTCCTGGTGTTAGGCTCCAACCTTTTTTGGCTTCCCTGGCTCTGAAGGTTTGCAGTTTCCTTCTGGGATGCACAGGGAATGTTGCAGCAAGTTGTCAGCATGTGGAGTCCTTCAAGGGGATGTTCATGTGGGCAATTTCTTCTTCCTTGCTCCGGGATCCACCTGGAGTCATTTTCTGTTTGATAATGTTTTTATACATCTGAATTTTCTTTGTTGGTCTGCATCCCTGCATTACATCCAAATTTACTATCTGTATGTTGCCTTTTACACATTAGCTACTTTGTGCTTCTTGTTAACCCTAAAACCTGTTTTGTGAGGCTCCAGGTCTGGATTTCTCTGACCAGCGCTGGGCGAGCAGTTCATAGCTGGGGAGTCTCAGGTGCCAAGGCTGTGCCCTGCTCGTGTCCATGCCCCAACCCTGGGCTGCACCCCATCTCTCCACTCCTGGAAGCGCCCTGTGTCTCCACTTCTGGAGTTCTGGAATGGCTCTCTGGAGGTGTTCTCTTTTGGGGGAACAGGTTGTGAGGGTTGTTCTAGAGATGAACTAGATTGTGGACCAGGCTTCTGTCATAGTGATGGATAGTATTTGACTGATAATATTTAGATTTGTTTGTGAGAGGAGAAGGATGCAGCTATTAACCAAAAAAAAAACCTCTTTTGTCCAAATTGAACAAACTAGAAACTTCACTGGAGGACTTTCTGTGGAGTTAATAATTTAGCATGAAGAATCAAAGCCAGTTGTTTTTGGCAACATGCTGGATGATCAGTGATGCTTACGGAGAGCGATACTCATTAGGGTTATTTTGGGCTGGATGTTTAACCTAGCGGGGCTGTAGGGGTGCCGCGGGGGAGCTGAGAGGCCGCAGAGCGGCCGGAGCCGGCGGGGAGGCGAGGAGCCGCCGCCTCTCCCGTTGCTGCCCGCCAGAGGGCGCCGCCGCCCCCGCTCCGCCTCCAGCCGCCGGCGGCCGGTCCCGCCGGGCCTGGCGGGGGGGAGGGAAGGGAAAAGAGGGAGGGGAAGGCAGGGAAGGAGCGGAGGGGAGGGGAGGGGAGAGAAAGGGAAGGGAGGGCAGGACGGGCTTGCTGACCGGCGGCGGCACCGCTACCAGCCAGAGGCCGCTCGCCCGCTCTCCTGCGGCCGAGGCGGGCAGCCGGACGCACCGTCCCCCTTTTCCTCCGTGCTGCTCGGCGGCCCTTGCCAAGATGTCTCGGGAGCCCGGCTGCAGCCGCTGGCTCCTTTTCGCTGCGTGCGTCCACCTCTTCTTTCTTCCCTCGCCTCTCCGCACTCGGGGTGAGTGACCGGGGGCCGGGCCGGGTCGCCATGGCAAGGTGAAGGGAAGAGACCCGGGACGCTCGGCCCCTCCGGTGAGGTGATGAGGGGCAGGAGGGCACGGGACAGAGGGTTGGCGGGGGGGCGCCGTCGCCGCTTCCTCACCCCGTTGTCCCGCCCCGTGAGGGAGGCCGGAGGTGCCTCTTCCCCCGAAGTTTGTTGGGAGCGCAGAATGGCTCCGGCGGACTCCCCTCAGCCGCCCCGGCTCTGAGGCGCCGGTGCCGGCCAGCGCCGCCACCGTTTCCCGCCCGGCGGCAGGGTGCGGGGACTGGGGCCGGCCCAGTCCTCCGGGGCGCTGTGGGGACGGGGACAGGGACAACCCTCCCCGAGGAAACCGGCCCTCACAGGGCCAGAAAATCTCCGTGAAACAACCAGCCAAAACCCACCGCGAAACTACCCCTGCCCGTGTTTGAAATAGCCCCTTGCTGACCGGGTGTGCCGAGGAGAGGCGGAGAGGTAACTCAGCCTGGTTATAATGTCAGCACAGAGAAGAAAAAAAAATAATTTACTGTATTTTAGAGACGTTTTTAATGTGTCTGAGCAGGTGGGAGAAGATTTTATTAAAGAGAAGGGTTAGTAGCGTGTCAGCAGTTGGATCGCTACAGGCTCTTGGAGTTGGGAGCTGTTGCCGGGCGTGCAAGAGGCAGAAATAAGTGTTTACCTCAGTTCTGTTTCTCATTATTTCTGCTCCTGAATGTTTCCAGCTCTGTCAGCACAGGCTTGTCAGATCGTTCTGAGCCGCTGGATTTGATTCTCTTCCACTAGTATGGCTTGTGGATCACAGTCCTGCAGGTGAAGCCTGATGAAAATATACATTCTATTTTCAGCAAAATAAAACGGGGATATTTTGATTTTTCTCTTGTAAAACACTTTTCCTTTCACCTATGCAGCTTGGTTTTTGGAAGAGTCCTAATACTCTGCTGCTCTTCCTAAAGCTGCATTTCATTCTTTCTGGGATGAATAGTTTTGTTCCAGTGCTTCAGCAAGGTACTGTAGCACTTGTAACCTTGCACAGATTGTGAGCACAGTCAGGGAATAGCAGCTTCAATTTTCCCCATGTGTGTACATATATTTATTGTACATATGTACATCCATATGTGCAGGTAGATTAATGCAGACGTGGAAACACTCGGGTTCTTGCTTGTGCAATTACTGCTTTAGTATAGTAGGTCTTGATTAATGCTTGTATAGATTTTGTTCACCTGAAGCTCATTGCAGCATCAAGGCTTTCCTGTAGTTTTTTAAATATCCTAAAATTTTATACTAAAATTCTTCCTTTCATAAATACCCTGTGCTTTTGAGATGGCCAGGATAGTAAGTTTGCAAAACAGTCAGCTTTGCTCTTGGCTTACAGAAATAATTTGGGTTGCATTTCACAGAAGAGTAATTTGTCTGTTGATAGTTAAGTCATTTCATTAATTTCAGCTTGCAGAACAGGAAAAGGTATTCGTGTGATCTTGTGTGGTCTAGCTTGTAGACAATCGGAATGGATAGTCGTGATGCTTTTTCTTCTGTTTTTCTTTGCCTTTTATAAAGACACTGGTGTACACAGCAGTCATTCAGACATTACAGTGGTGATTTCAGCTGCCTTCTTCCTGTATGTGCCATTAGTTTTATGAAATTTAGTAAAGAAATAAAATGAGTTAGTTTTATTTTAGGAAAAGCTCCAGATGCTGGAAATTTGCTGATGTCACCCCCTCTTTTTCTTCCTTCCCCCCTGCTGTCTCCCCATTTCAGGTTGCTAAATCTGGAAGTCTTCATTATTACTTGGCTAGACCAGGGTCTTTGATGCTGATAGGGTGGTAACAATGAAGAAATTTTATAAAAGCTTGCATATAAATACATGAAACTAATTTATTTTGCTTGCTAGTGCTCCCAGGCTGTCTCATTGTGGAAGATCCTGTCTCTTTGACTGACAGCATCAGTGCAGATTTTCTCTGGAATCATGTCAATCCATAGAATCTTATGTTTTTTTGAGAATTTAGGAGGGGGAGGAAACACAACCAGCCCCCAACCGAAACAAAAATAAAGCTTTCATTAAATTTGAAGTATAGAGAAATTCTAATTGAAATGTCTACTCTGTACAACACAATGAACAGCTTTTGTTATTTGAAGTGGTTATTATTAGTCATGGTTTTGCCATACATAATTCATAGAATCATAACTTTTTTTGTAGCTCATTTAAACTGATTCACAGCCCTGTGAGGTGACTGGAATGACGCTGGGGTCAGTCAGCCTTCAGTCAGACCCTAAAAGAGGAAGATAGAAGAAGTGTTGCCTTTCTGCCTCAAACAGATTTTGTCTGTGAAAGCAAAAAGAACTAACTCCTCGATTTTAACATCCTTTACACTTAAAGGACATATAATTGTAAATGTTTTGAAGTTGTCTATGCTCAAATGGGTAGCACTGAAGAATGGATTACTTCTAATTTATAATGGCATATATTATCATTAGATATATTTATACAGTATCCTGGATTTTAATACTACAGGACTAACATCCATTTTCCTATTGTTTGTTGGCACGTATTCCTGCAGTTCAACTGCTGAACAATGAAAATAAATTATTGAGTTTTACTTTCTAGTGTTACAATCAAGTCTATTTACTCAGGAAAATTTTAATGGAAATAACGGAACACTTGGGAAAAATAAACAGGAATTGAAGCTGCTTACATTACATTCTCTAGGTTTTGAATGGATATGAAAACGCTCTCTAACTTTTTTCAGTGGACTTTAGTCTTGCTTTCAAAAGAAGTAAAGAGCAGATTGATGAAAATAGAGACTGTTAAAGTATTTTTGAAATTTCTTTCCTCTTCCTACTTATCCTCTATTTCTGAGTATTTAGCAAGAGGAGGGGAGGACTCAATCCGCATGTTCAGCTCCTGTCTGTGCCAAGTGATGTGAATCACCTGTGAATTAACCTGTGTTAACTTCAAATACATTAAATAATGAAGTGACAAATACAGAATTACAAGTCACATTTAAGACAGTTCCTTGATGTTTTTGGGGGTTTTTTTTCTGCATTAGATAGTTTTGTTTGCAAGGAACATTTCAGTTAATCACCCTGGCCCTTTTGGTAATGGAGGTGCCCACACGGTTTGAGCTTTGACCCGTTAATCAGTTTATTCTTGTAATAAATTTGTGCTCTATGGTAAATCAGTTATCCACCTGAGGTATGCTTGCATTGTGTCAAAAAACCTCAAAAGAACTAGAGGAAATTCGGGATTTAGCAAAGGTGCCTCTGGCTCTAGAGCTTGATGAGTCTTTGCGAGTTCTACACAGTAAGAAATCTGGTGAAGTTGTCTGAATTAATAATGATGTTTGGACCTGAGAAGTTACTGTTTTGTTGTATTAGCATCTGATAGCACCCAGACAGGTCAGCCTTCTTTGTGCCTGTGTACTTTATGCACAACAAAAACGCATCCTTGCCACAGAGACTTTACAATTTCTGCCTGTGCTGTGCAACTGATCTGAGCTGCATGTGATCATCTGACCTCAGCTACAACTGAGGTCATGAGCTGCATGTGTAGCTAGAATTTTTCTGTCTGTGGTCCACTCCTGGGCATACCTTTTTCAGAAACTTCTTGGGAGTGAATTGCGGGTGGATCAATTAATCTTAGAGAAGTCCACCTGCACCCAGGCACTGTGCTTCTTACCTACCCTGTGGCCCCTGTTGGTAAGTCATATGCCAGCCAGATTTACAACGTTCCTATCATGCCACCCTTTTCCCCGTAAATCCTTAGAAGAGGATATTTATTTCCAGGCTGAGAGATAGGTTGCTTAGCCAGACCAGTCTTGGCCATACGTTAGGAAGCCTTGAATTTACCCCACAAGTGCATCCCAGTCTCCTTACCTCAGATGCTCTACTCGTATCAAATGATGTGTGCGTAACATGTTTGCTAATAAGGTTATAGAGGGGCCATGGCATATTTGTTGCTAAAATAAATTCATACAGTCTGCCTGGGTGAAAACCTTGGGTACTGTTGGGTAAAGACTCCTGAGGCTTTTTTTGCAGCATCTTCAGGGGTTTTCTAGTCTGTTTAGTAAATGGTTCTTCAGTAGTTTAAAAATAAATTGAGCAGTTCTTGTTCTATCATTAAAATGTATTAGCTGGAAAAAGTCTTCCTGGAATATTTAATGTAAAAGATATTGACTCATTTTAATATATTTATTTGTTGGAAAAGAAGGGGAGGGTGCACGTCTGAAATCACTGGGAATACACAGAGTCACAGAGTATCAGGGATTGGAAGGGACCTTGAAAGATCATCTAGTCCAATCCCCCTGCCAGAGCAGGNTCTCCAGCACTTCCCTGTCCTTCTGGAACTGAGGTGCCCAGAACTGGACACACTATTCCAGATGGGGTCTCACCAGGGCAGAGTAGA
This sequence comes from Nycticryphes semicollaris, assembly GCA_013400055.1. Taxonomy (NCBI): domain Eukaryota; kingdom Metazoa; phylum Chordata; class Aves; order Charadriiformes; family Rostratulidae; genus Nycticryphes; species Nycticryphes semicollaris. Next base: position 469,073 of record VXBJ01002919.1, read on the forward strand.
GGGGGAGGAGAACCTCTCTGGACTGATTAACCACACCCCTTCTAATACACCCCAGGATGCCATTGGCCTTCGTGGCCACAAGGGCACAGTGCTGCCTCATGGTCATCCTGCTGCCCACCAGGACCCCCAGGTCCCTTTCACCTACATAAGAATAATTTATATAGAGAGACTTTTAACATTCATTGTAATGTAAATGTTTGTTTCATAAGTTACATGTGTGAGTGTTGAAGTTGCACTGTGTGTCAGGGCAGCTGCAATACAATTCGTTTTTAGCCAGGCGTGTTCAGTTTGCCACTGTCTTCAAACAATACAGAAAGGTTGATATGGGAGAAGGTCTAGGAGAGCTGGTTGGTTTTCAAGGTTTACTTCCTACAGCTTCAAGAATGATCCGTATCCACATGCAGGAAGGAGGCAGAAGCGGCAGCGTGCCCACATGCGTGAACAAGTTGCTTGTGACAGAACTCAGACATAAAAGGAAACACACGAAAGATGGAAGCCGGGTCAGGTCACCCCAAGGGTAATACAGAGACACTATCTGAGAGTGCAGGTACACTGTTAGGAAAGCCAGAGTCCACCTGGAGTTGAATTTGGTGAGGGATTCAACTTGTGAAAGGCAAGAAAAAAGGTTTCTATAGGTGTTTCAGGATTAAAAGGGAGATTAGGGAAAATGTGGGCCTGCTTCTGAAAGGGAGGAGGGACCTGGTTAACAGAAAGACATGGAAGAGGGTGAGGAACTCAAGATCTGTTCTGATTGAACACTGGAAGAGGTTACTTGGAGAGTTTGTGGAGTCTCTGTCCTAGAAGATAATCAAATTGTGACTAGACACAGTCCTGAGCATCTTGTTTTGAGGAGGGTTGAATGACGTATTTTAGAGGGAATAATTCTGTGGTTGTAATGTGAAGATGATGTTAAAATAATTACCCAAAAAGCTTTATCCGTGCTTTCAAAGACATACAGTAAGAAATTATTTCAAGGATCATGTGCATTAATATTTTATATATCTTAGAGGCAGCGTGGCGTGGGTTATTGAATGTTACAGTGAGAGAGATAGCATCTCATGTCAATCACAGTTATTTCAGGTCTCGTGTACCATTCCTCAGCTGCATATTAAAAACTGAAAGTCATGAAAATTCTGCTTGCATTCAGTTTTGCAAATGAGCTGAATTGATGAGGAGATATTTCTTCAGGTTAATACTTGTAATCAATACATTTTCTGGAATAAGGGTGTTTTGTGTTGATTTTCTTATTAGGATCATGTCAAATAGAAGATGAGGATCTGTTTTGGTAGGGGAAGATACTTCTTATTTGGAGCTCAAAGTACTGTTACGTGAGAGGAGGAGGAGGAAAATGATCAGAACATGCTGTCAGCAAGGGATGTAACAGGCAGATGGATGTATTCTCTGTGCACTTTAGAACTTGAAGCACAAAACATTTATTTGAGGACAACGTTGTGGGGAACGCTCCTACTTGTACTCTGTTTTTCACTTCCTGGCCTAATGCCTTACTGAAATGTGGCTAGGGTCAACATGAGTCTACTGTGTTAGAATAATTTTGGGATGTCTGCATCCGGTGGTGTGATTTGAGATTCAACTTAGCCAGGACCAGGGACGTCATTGTAAAACTCAGCTCCTTGACACTCGACCAAATCTGGTCTCCAGTTGATAGAGTTTAGGGCAATATGTAATCAGAAATGGAGCAGTACAGGCTTTGGACAATCTCACCACCTTGCTTTCCTACATTCCAGGTTTCAAGCATGTCAAAGGAATTGACAGTTGCTAGCCATTCACTTTGAAATCAATTTCAAGCAATGAACAGTTTAAACTTGCAGTGAGACACTCTACTTTCTGTTCCTTTTTTTTTTTTTTTTTCCACCCCAGTTTTTAAGAAAACCGTAGTTTTGACCATGCTGCAGTATTTTGCGTTCCTTCAAACTCATAGCATTTACTTTGATTTGTATCTCTTCGGTACCTTTAAGGAAAAGACTCCTTACGAAAAATCTTAGCAAAGCTTTCTTACGTTAAATGGAACTACTTTTACAAATGAGGAAGCTGAGACAAATTGATTAGACCACCACATCAAGAAGCAAAAAAAAACAACCCAACCCCCAAAAAAGCAAAAAACCCCAAACAAACAAGCAATCGTCCCAGAATCCTTTTTTTATTATTATTTTCTGCAAACAAACCAAAAGTGTGTTCATAGTGTGGTTACGGTATAAAAGGTTTAATGTAATGCTAGATCCGTGCAAATTAGCTTTTTGAGGTCTTTCTTTTTTTTTGTAAGTGTTTATTTAGGTCTCTTACACAGTAACAAGTTTAACCCTTGTTCGAAGATGGCATTCAAAGTGCCATCTTCAAGTTTGATAGAAATTTTCATCAGCTGCTGTCAGTTTCTGTCATTCTAAGTGAAGCTTTGGGAGCCCAAACTTTAGCCTAAAGATAGTGGAATGCAGGTCTCCCATGTGATAGCACATTATGCTGTTGTCAAGTGAACTACTGGACTGAACTGACTTGCTTTTTTTTCTTTTAAATGGGATTTATTTGCCTTGAAGCCAAGATGAAATGGCTTCACATCAAAGAGTGATCTTTCAGCAATTTACAGGAATAGAATTGTCAGGCAGCAAATGTATAAATTCTGTAAGAAGGGACTCTTATGTTCATAAAGATTATTCCAATATAGTATCGTTTAATGTGAAAATCTACATAATTTATTTTTCTTTTCTGCAAAACTTTGTCAAGGGTGAAAATGAGCTCCTGTAATTTGAAAAAAGTCTGCTTTTTCTTTCAGCTTTTGCAGTAAGTGTAAATGCTGAAGGTGCAGAAGATGAGACTGAACTACCAGTGCTGCAGGTAATAAATTTGAATTGCCAGAGATGGAACATTTTAGAGACATTATAAAATCATCTAGAAAGAGATCTGACCAGAAAGCCTAACATCTGTGGCGTTGATTATTTTGATCATTGACTTCAGTGGTACTAAATGCCATATGATGTCTTTCTTTTCTGTGGGGCATATAAAAAAAAAGACTGTCACTGGGGCACAAGTTACACGTAGCACTACTCTTCTAGTCATGCCTGAATCTTAGTTTATCCTATGGATTCTTAGAATTATTTGAACGAATTTTGACTTAGCACTTTTGATTTCTTTCTCATGCTGGATTTTTCTGACACATTGACATTTGTATTAAGACAATTAGTTTTTTTGGGGTTTTGTTGTGGAACAAAATTGTAATTTAGAAAAAAACACCTTTTTTCCAGCGTCAGTTGAAGAGTGCACTAGAAAATTATAGTAAAAAAAATAAATCAGCAATTTTGCATAACCTCTACAAATCCATAGCGTTGTTGCTGTTGAAAATAGGTTTTGTGGATATAACCTTTATTAGTTTGGAGACAAGTTTTCCTCTTTTCTTGTTTTTGTTAAATGTATAATACATTGAGAGGGAAATGGCTGCCTCTCTGCTAAATTAGCATTATTACATATTGCTACCCAAGTCACGGCTCAAGTAAAGCTTGCAAATGAAATTTCAAATTAACAGATTAGAAGAACTATCAGAGCTATCCCTACTGTAAAACAGTATAGTGGGGTTAGGTATGTATGTCCTCTATACCAATTTTTATATAAATGTATTTGCAACATTTGTGTATGTATAAGAGCAATTTAAGGGAGGAAAATCAAATAAAAGTACTGGAATTAATCAAGAGTTAGAATCTATAGCTGCCATTTAGGTCTAGTGATCTCACATCAAATGCAATAAAAGTATGGTCAGAGATATGTGTTTCTAAATAATTCTGGGGTTTGATGGTTGCTGTATTTACAGTAAATTTCATAAATGCAAAAGATCTCTGTTGCAAACTGCTGGCCTGCTGCAGGGTCTTTAGGAGAGTAGGTAATGTCATTCTGTTTGTGAATCTTCTAAGTTGCTGTTTGTCAAATTCCATTACTGTCTCTATCCTGCTACTTAATGTTACCATTCGTACACAGGATATAATTTATGAAGGCTTTCCAACTATTTTAGAGTTTCAAAACCTTCTCTCAGATGCAGTCAGAGGTGCCTCCTAGAACTCTTCAGGCTAAAATCTTTTTTTACAGGAATGTAGCAGACAACAATTATTTAGTTTTGTGTTTTAATAAAGGTAATTGTAAAATATGACTTGTTTGTCACACTGTGTCCCACAAAGCACATACCTATTCGTTTGCATAGAAAATTAATCTTCCCGTGTCATTTACAATATAGGTTAACTTCTAATGTGGTGTATATTACATTGGAAGATAGCAGTACTGTGTGTAGTCATCAAAATAATTTAGTTTTATAAGATACCTTTTTTTAAACTTCAGACTTAGTCAGCAAAAAAGGGTCAAAAGCGTGGTTGTGGCACAGCCATTCTTGAAAAGGTTTTACAGATGGCTACCAAGGAAGTTGGAGGTTATGCATTTCAGTGTAAAAGTCAGACCTGGACAAAGGGAGAGATCATCTGATGCAAGTAGCACTAAAACGAGTAGATGGATGTGATATTAAACAAAAAAATGGGGGCAGGGAGGAGGAGAAGGGGAAACGTGTTTATAACCAGGAATTAAGTCACAAGGATAAGCAAAGTGTATGTGAGCTTATAACTGAGGAGTGCCTTGTATGGCACTTGTATCTGAAGGTCTTAAAACGCTTGAACCAGGATTAATCCTACAACAACATTAATAAAGATGATCTCAATTTCATGTATGGAGAAAACAAAGCACTGAAGTGCTGTTGCCAGGGAGAAATTGTGCAATAAATAAAGGCACTGTTTTCCTTTCTACAATTTTTGTAGGAAGCACAGAGCTATTTCTCTACCAGTCAGCGGTTCTTAAGCAACATCTTTCCACTCAGCCTCTGTTGTTTAGAAGCAATTGAATATGCTCCTGTGATATTCTTATGTGTGTGTCTTAGTTTCCTGGTTAAGGATGCAAATGCAATGTCACTGTTGTCTGTTCCTCAACACTCTTGTTAAAATTCCATTACAAATGTATGTGATACCAGAGTGAATCCCAGTGAAGTCACGTTATGTACAACAACCTTTTCATATTTACTGGTCTTGATAAAAAATTGCTTTTGAATCTTCCTTTAAGAATTGTGTTTAAATAGATGCTTGATAGTGGATTGAATAAGGAAGAGTGTGTTGGGTTGGTTTGGTTTTTTTTTTACACACCAAGCAGATGTATGTTTTTATTACAGAGTTCCCTCTTCCAAGCTTTGCTTAGGAGATGCGTATTTTAAAAAAAACAAACGACGAGACATTGTTAGTATTAACTAAAAGAGATCTGGTACAAAGTGTCATGAGAAGCATTCCCTCTTTTTTTTTTTCTTTATTCTTTCACTGCATTGTCTAAATAATAGTATACAAACATAGAATATCTGTTTCCGTTCTCAAAGGTGAAAATCTTTTTACTTGAATTTTTTGATTGTTAATTTGAAACCTCTGTGTATGCATTTACTGTCTGATGAATGCTTTGACTCCCTGTGCTTCTCTCTATAGAAGTATTTTTGCGTGTATCCTTAATTTGTTTTTTTCTCCTTTCTTCTAGAAGTCTGAAAAAAGGGGAACGATTAGAAAAACAAGCAGAGGTAAGCACTCTGTATTTGTTTTCAATTGTGACTGCCTGTATAGTGTAAATAAAGTACAGTTATGCTTTGAAAAGTGGCTGTGAATAGTGCCTTAAGGCTCAACAGTTTTGTTAGTTAATTGCTGATTCCCAAATCCTTTTTATGTTTTTTCTTCATTTATGTAGTCTCATCAAACAGAAGCTTCTTGGTCTTTGCATTTGCAATTCTTGTTGTTATTTCCTGAAAATGTGCTCTTGAAACTGATGCATTGCTTCTTGTAGTACACATTCTTTTAAAATCCAGTTTCATTATATTTAGTAGCAACTCTTGTAAAAATTTGACACTTTTAAAACTGCATTTTATCATTCTGCTAGGCTTTCATGGTACCTGTAATAATTAGGGTTATTATAAATAGCTTGTAAGAACTGTAATATCTGGAAACAAGTCTTTAAGAAATACGTCAAACATTAAGCACAGTAAAATACTTTTTTACCGGACATCTGAGATAAATTATGAGAATCAAAACTCTGCATGCTTTTGCCTTTCTGAAAACAACATTGATGTCCTGCCTGCAAGAAGTTTACAGACAAGGTTTTACAAGATAAGGACCTGCAATCTCTGCAGTGTGACCTAGCGCTACCTCTGCTGTGCTGGAGAGGTTCACTTGGGCTGTTGTGGTACTTCTTGCTCTTCTAAACTGCGAGCACTTGGCTCTGCTTGTTCTAAAAAGAGCCAGCTTGGCCATGTTTCTGTTGCAGCAGTTTCTGAGTGGTTGTGAGTTCATTCTGACACCAAAGCTGAACACCAGAGAGACTTAGCGTGCTTTTAGTGGAGTTGCTAACAGAACTCTGAACAGTGCTGAGGTCTTCTGTTTGTTTGTTTGTTGGCTCTTTTTTTGGACTTAGTTGCAAGCTCTGTCCACTTTTGTCGAAAATAATGAAGTCCCTTGTCTCATTTATCTCCAGTTTTACCATTGAGAGGTCAGGACCTGTCTATAGAATCTTTATCACTCTGTTTGCCTCTTTGCCTGTCTTCATCCAGTGTCGAAGTCTGTTTTTTCTTTGTGTTCTTTCATCTCTTCCAGTGCAATCTCATAACGCAGCCAGGTGCTAGTTGCTGCTTTTATCAGTTCCAGCAGACCTGCTATGTCTCACTTCATAAAACACCCAGGGAGGCATTGATAGACCTTTCTTCTTTTTTGGCTTTTGACAGGCCTCACTTTTCCTAAGTTTTAATATAATCACATTACTGAGAAAAGTCATATTTAGGAACATCACAGCAGTACATTAGTGATGTAACGACCATCTGTCATCCATTCTTTGTTTCAGTAGGAGATCGCTTTAAAGCAGACAAACAAAAGTATGTTTTGCACCAGGCAGCAAAATTTAGAAACTTGCCTCCCACAGGAGGTTGTAGAAGCAGACCATACCAGTGGTTTCAGGAGGACACAAGTCCGTAAATGTATGGTGAAATAAATAGGCAACAATACCTATTCTGGCATTTCCTAATACAGTAGTTGTGGACGCTGTTAATATATGGGGAGCACTGGAGAAAGGGAAGGTGTTGCGGTGTCCCTAAATAGTGTGTTCCTGTTGTTTAAGACAATACTCTGGACTAGATGGACCGTTGGTCTGATGTAATACATCACTTCTTGTGTTCTCTCTTTTTTTTAAACAAGATTCTGCCTCTCCTTAAGAAATAAATGACTTTTTTTTTAAAGTCTCTTCTAACTCGTTTATACGGATAAAATCAAGGAAGGACCTAAAACAGAGTCAAGTTCCTGATGGTTCTTAGTTCCTGTGATTTTTTTCATTCTTCTTTTCCAAACTGTTATAAAATTATTTCTCCATTATAAATAATCTGTACCTTTTGCACCAAGAAAGTTACCACCTGAAGTTTTCCTTTCAGAGTTTTAAGACATCTTTTTAAATGTCCTTAGCCTTTAAAGACAGATACCAACCTCTTAATATCCCAGTCACTGGGAAGACAAGTGTCGTACCGAGGAGACTGAACTTCATGTTCTTACGGTTGCTTTATCTGTCCAGAACATGATGTAGCCTTCTAGCTCAGCAGGTGTGCAAAGAGCTTCATGCGTGGAAATGTTGTAGTCCAGCCAAAAGATCAGTGACGTGACTTGCCAACGTTGGCTTATCATTGCCACATCATGGCAAAAAGTCTTGCCCTGCAGGTGGATGTAGGAATACTCTCTTAGTGGCCGTATTTGTACCCAAATGGTAGGCCACATTGCTGACCAACAATGTTTTCAGCTTTTAGAATATTTGAATAGAAGAAAACAAATCTCTGCTTGAAGAGAGGTACTGGCTATTTCAGGCTAGTGTACAATGATTTTGCTTTGTTCGGAAACTCAAGGAAGCGTTCTGCTGGGAGTGTGAGTTTTCCAGAGTCCTTCTGCAGGCTGTGGAAAGAGAGGGGCACTTCCAGAGAATGAGTGAGATCATTCTCTCACTGTCATTCGGCTGTGGAGTGCAGTTGCTGTGAATACCTGCAATATTCTGAAAGGATCAAAAGTATTTTTCACAGTTTTATCCTTCTAATATCCTGCCTGGCCTAGTTCTGCATTTTATCTAAGCTCTCTAGGAGTTAGTGAGCGAAATTTGGGTGGAAAGGTGAGAACAACATGCAAGGTTTAAGTAAGTTGTTTGTTTGGGTTTGTTTTTTTTTTTGTAGTATCAGAGCAGATGAGTAGGCAATGAACTTTTTTTTGGGGGAGGGGGGTTAAGGAAGTGTTAAGACACATCATGAGTTCTGAAGTGGTAAGCAACATACTTATGTATTACAAAACTGTGAAAGGGTGTGCAGTTTGAAGAAAAACTGGATACTATTATTTTTGATTTCAAGAAGGAAAAAGGTATGCTAAAATGGGGTGCATTTGGAACTGAGTTAAAAGGGTTTTTTGGATGTTACAAAGGGAAGTAGTTTACTAAAATTCATTAAATAAAATTTCAGAAGTGTTCAAACTGTGTTGAGAGAGAGGGTTTGAATTAGGATGGCTTTCAGTTCTTATGCTACAGGCCATAAACAGATAAATCACCCATTACAGTGCCTTATGCATATATGATACGTAAACACAGATGAGATTGTGTCTCTATATCTAGCTATGTATCTATCTGTATGTATGCACTGCCTTTAATTCAGAAAGATCCCAATAACTTTATGTAAACACATTTAGAAATTGGTGTTCTTAGTGCGAGAAAAGACTTGTCTCTGCTTTTAACTGTGGAAGCTGCATCCTCGGCTACAATAATCTGCACAAAATGTAAGAACTAAAAGATCTGGAGTTTCAGATTGATATTTAGAGTTGGCATAAGAGGAGGGGAAGGCCTACAGAATATGCAAGTGCACTGATTTTACTAAGTTTTGTGATCTACACAGTAGAGTCTGGTCTGTCAGTTGGAGCACCAGTTTAGTTTTTGTCTGTTAGGTAATTAGGGAGCTCAGGAGCCATTTTCACTCTTCTCTGTTTCTAGAACAGTTGTAGATAAGGAGGGAAACCCACCTCAGAATAAACTGCTGGAAATTAAGAGGATGACTTGGAACACCAAAGACCCACATTCAGGCCCAACTACCTTACAGATGAGAATTTAGGTTTCTTGCATCCTGGATGAATGCTATATCCTTTGACTAGCAGAGGAAGGCTGGCAGACAACATAACATCATCATCTTAACTTCTTCCAGGAGCTGTCTTCCTCTTTTTTTTTTGTTTTTTTCCTGAAATCTTTGTTTAAATTTTTTCAGTAGCTTTGACTTGCCTAAAACTGCCTCTTGTGTTGAATAAACTTTGCAGGGAAGAAAAAAAAAAGAAAAGAAATTGTGCAGGAAGTTTATTCATCCTGGCCATTGTACTGCAATCTTCCAAACAGCAGTATTTCCCCATTGCCATGTTTTGAACTGATTTAGTGATAATTCTGAAGGAGGCATATTTTGCATAGGGCCATTGTATACTTAGTAAAACATGCATTAGTGTTAATGGCTTGTTGAAAGTTAATTAAGGCTCTGTTCTGTTTTGCAATGAGACATGGTTATGATAAAATTCAGGAAGTGTCAGCATTCCCGTTTCCAAATTTTAAATTTTTTTTTTCTGTGATCTTGCAGTATCTTTCCAATCAATGAGCATTTGAGATTGCTGAAGCTATTTTCCAGATATGGCAACGTCTTAAGGAAATAAAGTATATTAATAGCTCTTTTGGAAATTAATCTTCCAAAAGACTCCATTCTTTGTCTTGCTTGGTTGATTATTTCTGAACTCGAGAAACAATTTAGGTATTTCAAATTATACATACTTTCTGTTAACATTTTAATACACTGAATATTTCTTTTAATGAGCTATTTTAAAATGTCTATAGCAGAGGAAACTATTGCCATTGGATTAAAGCAGTTAACACCAAAGTAATTACTGGGTGACTCCTAGAAAGTATTCTACTGTGGGATATCACAGCTGTTGTTAAATGTACTGTAAATGAAGCTGAGTGTAATTCAGATGTTTGCATATCTGTAAATGTACTGATACCAGTCAATATATAAAGTAGTATAGTTTTTGTTTTTATCTCCGGGAGTATTTTTAGTGTTGTGCACGTACATTTAGTCCTTTGACTCTCACTAGCATTATTGAAGTGTAATTTTAATTTTTGCACAGGAAATCTAGCAAATTTCTTGCTAGATAAAAAATGTCTGACTAGCAACTATTTGCTATTGTGCATGGATTTTTAAGACACTGGGTGGGTCAGAGCATGAGGGAATGCCTCGTGGGAAAAGATCAGAAATTATACCCATGTCAGTGCTTACGCCCTCTCTGCAACTTTGTCACCAGAAACCTCACACAATTTCTCATTTTCGAAGTTTGTCTTGGTGAATAAGCTAATAAATTGAGAGGGGAAAAAAGTATCAGGAAAAGCAGAAAAACATTTAAGTGCAGCTCTGAACTGTCATAGGTGTAAATTAACAAGTAACTCTTCAGAGGAATAAAGGAATGTAATTAATGGTCAGGTCTTGGACATGATAATCTTCTCAGAATCTTAGCAAAGGTATTTGGGGTTACTGCTGTTCTGGTTTCCACTGTTTTTCTTGTGATCCTTCTTCAAGTGCTCAGTTTTTCTTTTTCCTTGAAACTACTTTTCATTTTTGTACGTTTATTCTCCATCTCTGTTCCATTATTCTTCACTTATTCTGCTCTATCTGTGAAGTTAGGATTTTTAACCTAGAGGTCAAGATCTTGATGTGCAGCTGGGTCGACTTTAGGTAGACTTGATCTTTGATGCAAGAAAATCCAGTATTTATTTTTAAAATGTATAATGTAAAACTTGAATTTATACTGAAGTGCAGATTAGAAGTGCTGCCTGAGCAGAAGTTTCACATTCTTCCTCTAAATGGCTCTGTCCTTGGGATATTTCTTTTCTCATAGGTGTTGCTTGTAGTAAAATCTGGCAGCTTCAGTCAGTAGTGACCCTCTGTATTTTCTCTACTGAACTTTCATCCTGGACTGTCTTCAACTGGACACATCCTGTATCTGATTGAAAGTTTGGTTGCAATGGAATACCAGCAACGTTTCTTAGAAAGCTTTCCTAGTGTTTTTATATCTTTAATTTCTCTCTCAGCTTTCATAGTGTTGTTAATGATGGTGGTCTTGAAGTTCTACTTTTCTGAAATCTTAACTCCTACATCTTTTTTGTTACATATGTCACGTTTTTGGTGTGTGCTTTGTTCCTTCTCCACATTTTTTCACATTCTGTACAGATCCCAGGGGACTCGTCTTTAATTTCTTTCCTTTTGGTGCTGTCTTGGAGTGATGTAATCTGTAAACATTGACTCAGCAGCCTTTTCTGTGCTGTCTCTTCCTTGAATTGACTAGAACCTGCTACCTTGTATGCCTGATCTGACTGTTGAAAATTCAAATGACAGAATTTAAATGCAGTTCTCAATCCCTGCCCACCTTCCCCACAAGTCATCTCTTTGTCTTCTTGAACTCTGAATATCATTACTTTCTTTTTTGTTCCTTAGGCAGTAATTGGTCAGTCACTTACTTGTATCTCTGATGTTACTATGCCCTGAATTTTCCCATCTGCACACATTCTGCATAGTATCTATCAAGTTCATTCTTTCTAGCAAACTAAACAGAATGCTATGGCGTTGGAAGGAACCTGTGGAGATCATCTAGTCCAAGCCCCTGCCAAAGCAGGTCTATATAGAGCAGGTTGCACAGGAATACATCCAGGCAGGTTTTGAATGTCTCCAGAGACACAGACTCTACCACCTTCTGGGCAGCCTCTTCCAGTGCTCTGCCACTGTCAAAGTGAAGAAGTTCCTCATCATGTTTAGATGGAACTTCTTATGTACAAATTTGTGCTCATTTCCTATTGTCCTCTGTCTGGGCACCACTGGAAAAACACTGGCCCCGTCCTCTGGACACCCACCCTTTAAGTATTTATAGGTGTTGATGAGATCCCCCCTCAGCCTCCTCCAGACTAAAAAGACTCAAGTCCCTCAGCCTTTCTTCATAGAGAGATGTTGTAGGCCCCTAATCATCTTTGTGGTCCTCTACTGTACCCTCTGCAGCAGCTCCCTGTCCTTCTTGAACTGGGGAGCCCAGAACTGGACATAGTTCTCCAGATGGGGCCTCAGCAGGGCAGAGTAGAGGGGCAGGATGACCTCCCTTGATCCGCTGGTCACACTCTTCTTGATGCACCCCAGGACGCCATTGGCCTTCTTGGCCACAAGGGCACATTGCTGGCTCATGGTCATCCTGTTGTCCATCAGGACTCCCAGGTCTTTTTCTTCAGAGCTGCTCTGCATCAGGTCAGCCCCCAACCTGTCCTGGTGCATGGGGTTATTCATCCCCAGGTGCAGCACTCTACACTTGCACTTTAAGGCAAGTGCCCAGAGAGTTGTGATTAATGGGGTGAAATCTTGTTGGTGGCCGGTCACCAGTGATGTCCCTCAGGGCTTAGTTCTAGGGCCAGTGTTGTTTAATATCTTTATTGATGATCTGGATGAGGGCATTGAGTGTGCCCTCAGTAAGTTTGCAGATGACACCAAGCTAGGTGAGAGTGTTGATCTGCTTGAGGGTAGGGAGGCTCTACAGAGGGACCTGGACAGGTTGGATCAATGGGCCAAGGCCAATGGGATGAGGTTCAATAAGGCCAAGTGCCAGGTCCTGCATGTCAGTCACAGCAACCCCAGGCAGCGCTACAGGCTTGGGGCAGAGTGGCTGGACAATTGCCCAGCAGAAAAGGACCTGGGGGTGCTGCTGGACAGCTGGTTTAACATGAGCCAGCAGTGTGCCCAGGTGGCCAAGAAGGCCAACAGCATCCTGGCTTGTATCAGGAATAATGTGGCCAGCAGGAGTAGGGAAGTGATTTTGCCTCTGTACTCAGCACTGGTGAGGCCTCACCTCGAGTACTGTGTTCAGTTCTGGGACCCTCAATACAAGGAGGACATTGAAGTGCTGGAGCGTGTCCAGAGGAGAGCCACCAAGCTGGTGAGGGGTCTAGAGAACAAGTCCTATGAGGAGAGGCTGAGGGAACTGGGCATGTTTAGTTTGGAGGAGGCTGAGGGGAGACCTCATTGCCCTCTGCAACTACCTGAAAGGAGGCTGTAGAGAGGTGAATAAATACAGGACCAGAGGAAACGGTCTGAAGTTATAGCAGGGAAGGTTTAGGTTAGATCTAAGGAAGAATTACTTTACTGAGAGGGTGGTCAGGCAGTGGAACAGCCTGCCTGGGGATGCTGTGGAGTCCCCATCCCTGGAGGTATTTAAGAAACGTGTAGATGTGGAGCTTCAGGGCATGCTCTAATGCCTAAGATTGTTTGGTGTGGTGGTTGTTGGGTTGTTATGGTGGAGCTTTTTTTTGAGTGTGGTGTTGTCAGTGGGTGGTGGCGGTGAGTTGTTGGTTGGTTGGGTTTTTTTTGGGGGAAGGGTGTCTTATGGTTGGACTAGATGATCTCAAAGGTCCCTTCCAGCCATGAAGATTCCGTGATTCTGTGTGAGGACCCAAGTTCCCTATATATTTCATTTAGTTGCAAATTGCAATTTAGTGTCTCCTTATTTTATACCTTGCTGCTCAGTTATGGCCTTGGGTGGATTATACAGCATAGATCAAACCTGTAAAGAATTTTGGAAGGGGTGTCTGTCCTCTCCGTTTCACTTTCTCATCCTCTGCTGAGTTCTAATGGGATCAAATCTGCCAGTTTTTCTTAGCTTTCAAATTGCTGAGAGATTATTTTCTCTACTGTCATCACGAAAATTTGGCTATCTTCAGCTTCCCCGTGGTATCAGCCTTCATCACCTATTTCTGTCCATACACGTTTGCAAAGCTGCTTCATTGTTCTCTTCTAAATTTCTCACACTCTCTTCTGTTCAAAGTTCTTAGATGTGGTGCCTTTAAGCACCGGGAGCACACATTTGAGGTGTTAGTGCTCTCCTGTCAGACAAAAGTAGTACCTCGTTATTCTCATGTGTCTCTCTCATCGTGTGATGTTTGTTTCTGGGTAAGGTTTTAAACTCTTTTATTGAGGAAGCATCTTTTCCATTTCATGCTCATCCATTGACCAGCGAGGGGAGATGCTGATCTACAACTAACACCTTTTATCTCCGGTAATAAGGGGTGCTGGTGTATTGGAGAAAACGACACTTCATTAATGTGGTTACTGTTAACTGGGGGCATAAGTTTTTTGGTTGCTGCAGATCTCCTGGTCATGTCATACTTTTTATGTGTTAATCCTTAAAAGGACTGGTTTGGCTTTTTTTGTCTGTTAAATGATGTCTTTTTTATTTCTTTAGTTACATAGACATTTAATGAAATAGCTTGTTATGTAATAGACTCCCCCCGTACCTGGGTTCTCAGTAGCTTTGGAGCAAAACTAAAAGTAACTTATTTTTGTCTTTAAATCTTCTTATTTTCTGGTTCACAGAATTAAAAGAAATTGTATTTATCATCCAGAGTCAACGTAATTCTTTTCATTCCAAGAGAGCAGAAGATCTAAAAAGAGATATTTTAAAACAGGCTGCAGATCTTGGAAAGGTATGTTTAGAAAAATACAGATTGCACCTTGTTATGTATGTTTTTACTGCATTTACTAAAAGTACTGGGGTTTACTATGTCTTCTTTTGATCAATTTTATTCTTTTCATTAATTGCCTTTTGCGTGCTTACAAGAGAATATTTTGGTGGGTGTTTATTGACTGTATGCCATGATGCATCACCAAATAATTTTAATTTAAACTACCTTTTTGCATAACTGGTTTTGTTTGGATGGCATTTGATGTAAAAGCGGTAACAAGAAAGACTTGTGATGTGCATTTAAGAAAAAGTCAGATGCTTTATTTATGAAGTGAAAAGCTATCATTCAAACAGTAATTTTTCGGTGAGTATTTTGTTAGGTACAGCGAAGATGCTGTAATGTACAATGAAAAATCCACAACTGTAGTGTTGTGGCAGTGGAACAGCAATGGATGTGGACATGAAAATCCCAATACGGGATTCCCTGCTCCCTACAGCAATGGTCTTCCACACCTCTCTTGCCCACATGGGTATTTTCTCCCTCCCTGGTGCAGCATCTTCCCTGAGTGCCCCTTGATCCTCTGCCACCCCACTGCAGGCTGGGCACTCACTGCCTCTCACTTGGTGGTGGGCCCTGCTGGCCTGGGAGCTTCACATTGTATGAGTCTGATTTTGGACTTAACTCCCAATATTAAATTTTACATGTAAAGCTTTAGCCTAGAGAGAAGAGCTTTATAAGAGGCTTATGTTGAAAGTTAGGGTACACAAACAATGTGTTATTTTCTTTCTCTTCAATGGAAATAAGAACAAAGTAAGAGCCTTGCGTCCCCTGAGATGAAGTACCTTGACATGAGGTAAATTATTTGACCTATTTTTCAATTCCAGGTTCTTTTCTGTAAGGCCAAAAAAAAGTCTGTTTTAAATTATCTTAAATATTTTGGCCTTGAAGTGTCTACATCAGGTTCCTGGATGTTTTAGGCTTCGTTTATTCAAGCTTATCAAACCTGTTGTAATTAAATCAATTCTGAACACAATTTTTAATCCCTTAATGAAATCAGTCATGTGAACAGCCTTTGTTCTACCGAGTTCTGCTCTTTCAGAGTCTTCTTTGGGACTGTGACAAGTGTTGAGATACAATGTGTGTAGAGAGGATTATGGCTTCAGTTGTTAAAAACAAGGATTTTAGTTGAGTTCTGTAATTGGTGTTGCAGAATATGAATCATGAGAAGATCAATAGGTGGAAGTGTAAATAGTTTCAGTGAGGCAGGAATATCGGCATGTTTTATGGCAGAGAGAGAAAATCTTTTTTGTAATCAGGGAGTTGTACCTGTGAGTAGTTCTGCCTTGAGCAAAGTGAACTGGCTTTTAAAAAAACTTTGTCTAATTGAGGAGATTCTTTCATGGGAATGCTGAAACGGGTGATGCTTTTCCTATATCAAGAGGTAACTGCCAGACAGCATTCATGCCGTATTAGAGAAGCAGTGATGGAAATACATCACACCAAAAATCTCGTACCTGTAATCTGACAACCAGGGAAGGCCACCAGTGTACATGAGAAAAATGAGCATACCCAGTAGGCCCAGTTTTTGTCAACTTGCAATTCTACTGTAGGCCACTGTGAGGCATGACACAATAATACTAATTATGGAGAAAAGGCAGAAGATCCCTTAAATTCTCCACATCAACATTGGAAGTTCACACTTTTCATTAAACAGAATCCAGATAGAGGTTTAGGCCATAAGGATTCACTAGTTATTATATTCTCCTGTTTTAAAATGAGAAGTGGAAGCCAGCTGCTAGATTTGTGTTGTATAATGAAACTAGAATGTCTGCATTGCTTTAAAATGGATTAAATCGCTCACCTTCCTATTTACTATACGTGTAATCTTCCAGTTTATTTACTTTCACTGTGTATTTTCTTGTGAAACTAATGTGTAATTTGGGTCACCAGTAGATATCATTATTGAACTCATGCTTAGAAGCATATTTAATAGCAATTTATTGAACATTAACCAAAACTCTTAAGTATATTAAACAATGGCTAGAACATAGCAATGAAGAAAATTCCTTAAGATGTTCACCAATTTCCTTAACAGGTCTAGGTTTCTGCATTTAAGAGGCTCTGTAAACTAGGTCTTCCTAAGAAACACCAGATAAGGATAAGGAATCTGTCAAGAGTGTAAATGGTAATATTTGATTAACTTGTTGGTAAACTTGGGTTACCTGTTCCCTTTCTAGCGTCTTAAAAAATTGAAAACCAGGATTACTTTTTTGGCTATTATGTTTAAGACTAGAAACCAGATAAAATACAGTTTTTGAGAAATGATAGATTTTTGTCTGAAATGCTGTTTTCGATGCAGTTAATGCTATTTAATTGCCTGGAATTGTGACATCGTTTTGAAGACAAAAGTCTGTGTGTTTCATCATGAAAACTGGTCGAGTAGAGTAAATGCCTCTTTTTTTTTGTTTTGTTTTTGTTTCTTTTTTTTCTTTTACATTTTCACTCTCCTCCTGGTGGTTCTTATATTGAACACCCTCAGCCAATTCATTCAAAAAAACTTATTTTTCCTGAATGGTTTCCTATGTATATTAACCTGAAGTAATACAGAAAATTTGTAGTATCATTATGGAGTTTAAAAAAGTACCACCAACCAATAATAGAATCTTTTTGGTTGGAAAAGACCCTTAAGATCACCCAGGCCAACCATAAACCTAAGACTGCCGAATCCACCACTAAACCATGTCACTAAGCATGTCTACATGTCTTTTAAAAATGTGCAGGGATGCCGACTCGACCACTTCCCTGGGCAGCCTGTTCCAATGCTTGACAACCCTTCTGGTGAAGAATAAAAGAATAAGATTTTAATACTGATTCTATGGAAATATTGCAAAAATCTATTGGAAAATGAAAATGAGTATCACATACTTCTGTATGAATAATAGGTGATGTGAAGAATAACCTCTGTTGTATAGAAGTGTCGTAACTATAATTTGCAGTATTTTTACTCTCAGGTTTACTTAGTTTTGTGCAAAATCCTGTATTTTGAACCATCTCATAGAAATTCAGTTTTACAGATTTAAACTATCGCTACATATAATGGGGAATATTGCTTGTTGGTGAGTTTGAGAACTATTAGTGTAGTGATTACTAACATCAGTGTAAAAGAAACAAGTACACTCAAAAGTATGTAACTGTTCATATAAAACCTCTATATTATGTTGCTTGGGTAAATACTTGCTTTAGTTACATCTTCATTAAATTTTCTTAATACTCTTTCTTTGCCAATGTCCCAATTTCCAGTTTGGCTATTGTGAAAATGGGGGACAGATGTTAGGAGCATCCTTTAGTTTTATTCTAATTTATTTAATTTGCAAAATCCAGTTTCCTGAAGCGCAGCAGGAACAAAAATGATCACGAACCCAGTTGGTCTGTGCCTTGGAAGTTCAGTCTCTTTGTTATGTTAGAGAATCCTGCTTACAGAAGGTTCTATTTTCTGCTTCCAGTGCACATTGAGTGTAACTCAGTGTCTGTGCTGCTGCATCTATCAGGTTGAAAAGACTCTTGGTGCCTGTCTCAGCTTTATTATGTCATTAAAGTCATGGCCACAGTTATCTGTTGCCAAAATGCCAATTGTGGAGTATGGCATATGTACTTTAAAAATCTGTTATTTTTAATTGCCTAGGCTGTACTGGTGGCAGCATTACACTATTTCGATAATACGGAAGGTTTCTTTGTTAAAGTGATAGAAGGGGGGAAAAGTGTAATTAGTTTGCTTGAATTTTAATGTAAGCCATCACCATGTTCCTATCTGAAATGATCTGTATCCAAATTCTTCCTGCTCATGTTTTGGCCATCTGTGAGAGACTACTTTCAGGAAATTAGTTGACTGTTTGAGTTTTTTCTTCGTTTCTAGTGGGACATGCTTTCTCTTTCTGGGTGAATTAATGTTTTCTGAAGTTCTTTCTATCTCTACTTCCACATCTGATACCAGATGCTGAAATGAAGCCAGCTGAAGCTCTGTTGTCCAAAAACCTTCCTAAATATTCCTCTGTTATTGTTTTACACTATTTCCATAATGAATTCTGACATCTATACCTCACCTCAAAGAGGCTTTGAAATACTATCAGGCTATGATGGAAAGAGCTCTGAAAATCTGCCTGGATTTGTCTTGGTGAGTAGTAGTAGTTGACGAATTTTATTCCTTGTTAGGTATATTCCACAAATAAACAGGCATACATTCCTCTTCCAGATCTACAACAAGCTGTATAGCTAAAATTCCCCTATGGTTCTGACTCTTGGAGTAAGTCTGAAATGTTCTACATTTTTTACCCTCACTGTAAAGCTCACATGCATGTTATCAATGCTGTGGTTATAAAATCTAGTGGAAGGATTTCTCACTGATTGTAAGAGTTGCTTAAACTAACCTGTATATTAAGGCTTACCTTGCTGGAGCCCCTTCAAAATTAGTGCCATGAATGAAGGCAATCCATGATATATCTGTTGCTTCAGCTTTCAGCTTTCCTGCTCAAATTCTAGACTCTAGTCTGAAAACCCTGTATCCTCCTCTGTCTCCTGTAACAGATTCCCATGCTCTGGAAGCTACTTCCAGCTGAGACTGATCCAGATGATTCATTTTTGGATCTCGCGGTTTTAACAAGGTTTAACTGGTTTTATCTAAGCGAAGTGTTGGGTTACATTCTGTCCCACCCCTCCACCTCCATGTCTACCACAGTTTGTCTTAATGGCTAGGTTTTCTATAATATCAAAATAATCCTCATTTTTAAAATTAGAACAGGTATATTTTATTCATGTCAAATAAATCCTGCAGTCTCATGAAATGTACTCATCACCTTAATTCTTAAAATACTTATTCCTTATCATGTAAGAGTTTATCCTGACAGTTGCTGACTGTATTTATGAAAATCAAGGCATGTGGGCATACCTTCTCCATTATCTTTCCATAATTTTTCCCTCTTTGTAGGGCAAAGATCAGATGCCAGTCTATATCAGAGCTGTTGGGGAAGATGCTGTCATGTCATTCGTGATACTAATCTTGCCTGTCACTCTTCTTGGCCCAGGTCTTGCTAGTCTTTTACTAATCAACAGGAGTCTCTTTCCACAGCAGAATGACGGATCTGGCACATAAGTGGCAGTAGAACTGGGTGGAAGTATCTTGCTGAGATGACAAGTCCTGCACTTCTCTGTGGTGAGGGCAAAGACACTGATGGGGTATCTGGAGCATCTGGTACTCTCACTTTGTCAAAAAAGTGAAGTCTCTGCAAGGAGTTCCTTATCGACTTAAAACTGAATTAGGGAACATGGTACTGCAGAGAAAGAGGGGGAGGAAGAAGTTCCAGCCTTTATCAGTGGCCTCCTGAAACCACACAAATCCTTGCCCAGAAGTTCTGAGTATCGTAGCCTAGTTCGTGTTGCTCTTGTAATGCCTTCTTCTGTCTGTATTGCTTGAGTCAGCTGATAGTATCAGTAACTACTAAAAGCCCTGGATCATCTCTGATTTATTAATAGAAAATTCTGGAAAGAAGGTTTCTGTGTCCTTTTCGTTTCCCCATCTGCCTTTAGTCAGTATTTTCCATTTAGAGAATGAACACCTAAATATTGCCTTACTAGTTGATTTTTCTCCTAAACTGATACACTTGCACTTTGCATAATTTGAATTTATTTGTTTAAAAGCAAGAAGACAAATTAGTGGATTAGTTTAGCATTGTGGACTTGCCCTCATTTTCAGGTTCCTGTATACGCTTTAGTTGGACCTTCGTTTTTATCCAACCTTTTTTCTCTCCTCCTTTGCTTCTGTTTTACCTTACTTCTGTTTGTAACATCAACCACAACTTTCACTTTTATACAAAACTTCCAAATCTGTCCATAAAATCTCATTTCTATTGCATGGGTAGAGCTTGCAGTGTAAAAAATTTCTAATAAATGTGTGCATTGAAGTGTCCAGTGTATGAAGTTCGTGCTTCCCCTTCCTTATCTATATTAACACATGCGTTTGTTTTCTGGTGTATTACTTATCCTACTTACATACATTGTCCGATATCAGCATGTTCTTGGTCGTTTTCTTTCCTATTGAGTACATAGTTTGTCTGCATAATGCTTGATTTCATTCGGGATTTGCATTTTAAAATGCAACCGCCTCAATGTTTGTGTGCTCATCTCTGAAATGCTTCTCAACGCTGACCTGTTGAAGGGTGAGGTGCCTTCCAGTTCTGAAAATCAAACCTTTTGAAGGTGTTCCACAAAAGTGTACAAAAGTACTATTTAGCTCAGAAAATGTATTTTGGAGTTGTCTTGAATCTTTTCAAGATCTTGCAGGACTTCACAAACTTGACTGAAGTCTCTTTAATCTCTGCTTTCCTCCAGCTGTTCTCTGGGCTTTTTGTTTGAATTGTTTGATCTCTGACTTCCTGATATGCCCTTGCTTCTTATTTTGCAAAGGTACCAGAATCCTTTGGACAGCTACTAGGCTTTTCTATCTGCAAAATCCACATCTAGCCTCTTAACTATTTTGTGCTTGAAATTGTAAAACTTACCTGTAGTGTAGTGCTACAAGATTAATATGATCATCTTCCTGGGCTGCATCAAAAGAAGCATGAGCAGAAGGTTGTGGGAGAGGATTCTAACCCTCTAGTCTGCGCTCATGAGACTTCACCTGGGGTGCTGTGTCCAGCTCTGGAGTCCTCAGCATAGAAAGGACATGGACCTGTTGGAATGGGTCCAGCAGAGGGCCACGAAGATGATCAGAGGGNGTTTGGAACTCAATGATCTTTAAGGCCCCTTCCAACTCTAACCATTCTATGATTCCTATAATAGATATTCAGTAGATTTGAAAGAATTTGTAGAAGTTGGATAATACAGCACTAATGAGACCTTTTAACAGTTTTAGCAGTGACAAATAGGATCCTCTCAGCCTTGCCTTACACATCATACACCATTCATAGCTGCTTTTCCCAGTCAAATATGTGATAATCTCATTGGCTTTTGTATGACTGGGCCTGTCACCTTGCAGAGATGACTTCTAATATCAGGACAGAATATATATTTATGTGGAATTGGCAAATTTAAAGTGCTTTAGGCAAAGGTGCTTCATGGGCTTTTTTGCAGCGATCTCTGCATGCCTCATAGGATTTGAATGAAACCATTTCACTAAGGTGTATCTTTATTAGTAAAGAATGAATAAGAGGTTGGTGTAAAGTTTCCTCTTTCACTGTGACTGCTGTCAGCTGTGCTGAAATTGCTCAGTCATCTTTGAATAGTGTCATGCTCTCAAGTGTACATGAGATTAGAATTACTAAATTAAAATTAACCCTTAAAATTAGTAGCACCTCTACTAGTATTTGAAGTACATTTACCAAATTCCTTGCCTTGGGGAAGCCTCTATCTGTTCTCCTGTTCATTCTCTTCTTACATTTTCTAACTTAAGAAGAAGAAAGGATTTTAGGTTTACTTGGTAAGAGACTACTGGAGGTAAGAATATAAAATCATAAAACAATTAGAGTTGGAAGGGACCTTAAAGGTCATGGAGTTCCAACCCCCCTGCCGTGGGCAGGGACACCTCCCACTAGACCAGGTTGCCCAAAGCCCCATCCAGCCTGACCTTGAACACTTCCAGGGATGGGGCATCCACAGCTTCCCTGGGCAACCTGTTCCAGTGTCTCACCACCTTCACAGTAAAGAATTTCTTCCTAATATCTAATCTCAATCTTCCCTCTTTCAGAGTGAAACCATTACCCCTCGTCTTATCACTGCACTCCTGACAAAGAGTCCTTCTCCACCTTTCCTGTAGGCAGAAGACTGCCTCAAACTCACTGTTGGTGAAAGATGCTCCACACTTACCTCTATGTGAATCTAAAAATCTGCTATGAAATAGAAATCCTTAAAACTTTCTGTGAGGCTAAGAATTTCAGTAAATACCTGAATAAAAATTTGAAGGTTGGTAAGCTGTGGTTCTATGAACTAAAGGGAGAGAAAAGCAGAAAACAGAAGTAAACCATCCTCAATT
This sequence comes from Nycticryphes semicollaris, assembly GCA_013400055.1. Lineage (NCBI taxonomy): Eukaryota > Metazoa > Chordata > Aves > Charadriiformes > Rostratulidae > Nycticryphes > Nycticryphes semicollaris. Next base: position 491,679 of record VXBJ01002919.1, read on the forward strand.
TGTGCGTGTGATACGTGGAATTTGCCAATCATCAAATGCTAGATTTATAGGTTTTGAAGGGACAACTTGCTAATAATAAAAGAACCAACAGAACTGCACAAATACCTTTGTTTCATTCTTTGAAGTGTTTTTTTATGCTAGTTCTGATCGAGAATGGATTTTAGTATTATGGCTGATAATATTAGTGCGTAAAGTGAGTTTTCACTTAAAAGCAAAACCTGTCTTAAACAGCCATTCTAAATAAAGAACCTTATTCAGATCCATTGGCAACATAATTATTGTGGCTCACCAGTAATACTTACTTTCATGAATAACACCTGTGTTACTGGTGTACCATATGTCTGTCTTCTGTATGATTGCTTTCATTTAGAATTCTTGCAAACTGTGAGCTGTGGAGACAGTATTCCTGACTGGTTTTTATCCACACAAGCGATAAGGAAATAACTGGCACTTCAGGGCAATTTCTTATTGTCATTTTAGGCTACTGTCTCATTTCTTATAATAAACACTGTCCCTCTTTTTTTATAATAAATGCTCATTTTTTTTTCCATTTTTTTTCCTACCTTTTTTGTCTAGTTAAAAAGAAAACTTAGTTTGGGATGCTGATGATCATTAACTCTCAAAAAGACAAAATAGAGAAGATAGGGGGTGCAAGGGGAGGAAAAAGAAAATGCTAAAGAAATTGGTGAGAATTCTTACATTGATTAAATTTCTTCCTCCAAAGGTACATTTCTTAATTAGCAAGTTCAAATACTTGTCTCAGTTTTCAAATTTCAGACATTCTCAAACTAAACAATAGGCTTACAATGACACATGACTTACAATCCATACAATTATTTCATTAAATCCCAGTTAAGGAAAGTATGGCAGATGTGCCACATTGGCTTGCACAGCTTGACACTGGACATTTGGACTTTCTAGGGCAGCAAAGATGATTAAGGAACTGGAGCATCTCCCTGATGAGGACAGACTGAGAGAGCTGGGACGCTTTAGCCTGGAGAAGAGAAGGCTGAGGGGAAACCTTATTAATGCTTAGAAGTATCTGAAGGGTGAGTTGAAGGAGGATGGAGCTGGACTCTTTTCAGTCGTTCTCGGTGATAGGATGAGGGACAATGGGCACAAGCTGGAACAAGCTGGAAGTTTCATTCAAATAGGAGAAAAAAACTTCCTGGGGAGGATGACAGAGCCCTGGCAGAGGCTGCCCAGGGAGGGTGTGGAGTCCTCTGGTGACCTTCACGCCCCACCTGGATGCAGTCCTAAGTAATGTTCTCTAGGCACTCCTGCTTTAGCAGGGAAATTGGACTAGATGATCTCTAGAGGTCTCTTCCAACTCTGAAAGTTCCATGATCTCTACGTTAGCAAGTAGTTTGGTGCAATAGGAGCAAATACATAGTGCAGTGTAATTGTTTCTGAGGAGCTGGCATTGCTGTTACATGACATTTCAAGGAGTTTTGCACTGGACTTGTTCTGATTTGATTTCTCTGAGGTCCATGAACAGTTGCAACACACCTTCTAGTTTAGCTTCATCCCAGAGGGATACAATTTGTGCACTCTCTGATGCAAGACACTGCGGTGAGTGGGGAAAAAAATGCATAAAAATGGAGGCAGTGTTAGGAAGCTGTAAGAGTTGGTTTTGGCCTAGGTCTCAGTGTTGAAATAAGGTTTAAACTTTATTTAGTATGCGGGGGTTTTTTCTGTAGGTATTAAGGTTTATTATAATAATTTTGAAATGGATCAGTACCTCTGAACGTTGTTCACATCTCGGTAATTTCAATAATGAAATTGGGGTATTGCTCAGTTCAAAAAGTCAGGACTTGACAGCTGCGTCAGCAAGCACCAATTGAAGGCTTCAGGCTTCGTTTTGATCTCTGAAACATGTAGCCCAGTCTAGATTAAAGTAGATGAAATTAGAAATATTTAATGTCTTTTGACTAATTGAGGGGGGCATAATTCATTTGTCGATAGACATGTATTTTGAAATATTTTAAATTTAGTAGTTTCTTGAGTCTTCTTATACCCTGGTAATCTGAATTGAGATCTATTCAAGTTTTCATCTCCGAGATGGAAGGCAGTTGTGTTGGTGTTGATGTGTTTTCTGCTGCTGATCGTGGAAAACATAGACACGTGTATAAATTCTTTGTATGACTGTTCTTCAGTTTTGCTGCAGGACAACTGTTTGTGCTGGTAGTTGGAGAAAACGTTGTAGTGTCACTTCAACGTGATGTAAAGCAAACGAACACAGATCACTGCTGACCACAACTGAGTGATTTCTGGATCACAAAAACCTCACTGGACCTTTTGCTGTTTTTTTGATTGTGGGAACTGTAGGCAGTAAGTTAATGTAATTGGCAACATTGCCATATATATGCTGAAATTTATTGTTGAAGAACAGCCCGGTAAAATAACAGTATCCGTGGCTGCCAGCACCTTTCCCACATGGAAAAGTTACATCAATAAATACAGTGTTTTGATACAGGAATTCATTGTAGTAGAAAGCTTTCTTTGCGATAATGAAATAGTTCATTGCATACAGTTTAATACTCTTGCTAGCTGCCTAAAAAGTCCCTTCAGTTACAAATACTTGCTGTAGCTACTTCCCCAGGCAGCGAGTTTTTGGGTCTAGCGTGCAGTCACTCGGGAGTCAGAGCTTTGGTTATGCATTCAAGTGTATTTCCTGGCTGCTGTGTTCTGAAGATTCCCATATAATGTACAGCAGGAAAAAGGAATAAAGTTACTTCCTCTTTCTTAAAACTTCCTTTTTTCCCCCCTCCTATCTGAAGTTATAGTCGGGAACACTTCAAATCACTTTCTGAAGTTGCCATTTTTACCTCAGTATGATTGGGTAGACGCTTCCATCTTTCCTTTAATGTACGATCCTTTGACGACAGACTTACATACAGTATCTTGTTCTTGATTTATTAAAGCAGGGTACTGCGGTGGCCTTTCACTGAATATATTGCACATAATATGTTAGGAAAACTCAGTTCTTCTTTAAAATGGTAACCAGGCATCTGAGAGTAGAACAGAAGTAGCCATGCTCTCTAACAGTAAATCGTGGATTATACCTTATTACTTTAGACTTCTTGAGAAGCGAAAGACAAAATGCCTATTTACTGGATATTATGCTTTGTTAGCAATATGTTTGTTTGTTTGTTTTTAAATACCTTGTTGTGACTTTTCAATACTTAAAGGGGGCTTATAAGAAAGATTGGGACTGACTTCTTACTTGGGTCTGTTGTGACGAGACAAGGGGTAATGATTTTGAACTCAAAGAGTTCAAAGGTACATGGAGGACGTTTTTACAATGAGGGTGATGAGACACTGGAACAGATTGCCCAGAGAAGCAGTAGATGCCCCAGCACTGGAAACATTCCAGTCCAGGTCACACGGGGCTCTGAGCAACCTGGTCTAGTTGAAGATGTCCCTGCCCTTGGCAGGGTAGTTGGACTAGATGATGACCTTTAAAGGTCCCTTCCAACCCAAACCATTCTGTGGTTCTGTAATGGATGACTGAAAGAGCTTGGCTTATTTAACCTCCCAAAGAGGGCTGAGAAGAGGATAGATAGTCTAGCTCTGAATGTAGTATTAGGATTAATTTCTGAAAAGAAGTTAAGAGAGTAGGGAAAATGTTGTGAAGTGCTTGGTGAGCAAGAACTAGGAAAGCATTTCTGATTCTGGAACTGTGATTCAGCACCAGTGTTTAGGGTTTAGGATCCCCTCTCTTGCCCCTCAGTACTGAGTTTCATGAGGCAGTTTATCTCTGTGCTTTGTAAATTTAATAATATGCAGGATGCTTGCAGATACCATTATAGTGGACTCAGTAAGAGCAAATTCCTGTACCCTACTGTATTTTTCTATACTGTGGTGTAAGTTTGCCAATTGCTCTGTTCGGGTGATTCAGTTATACCACAATAAACACATTACTGTCATGTTTTGCGTTTCACCGCATTTCTGTGGCTGTTTATATGTAGTACTTACAATATTGTGTCACACAAAGATATAATAAATAGCTGTGAGCAACATCCAGTTTGAATTGTGTTCTAAAAATCAAGTTGCCAGTTTAACATATGCTTAGGGCAAGGTTTAGTTACGCTTAGGTGAAACCCAGTGGACTCTGTTCTGCAGGAAAGCAAAGCAAGTGCAGGTCTGCTATGGGGTCCTAAGAGGATGTGACCTTGCTGTGGCTCTGGAAATCCCATTTTAGCTGGGGATGATCTCTGCCATCCTGGGTGTTTACAGAGGTCCATTTTGCCCATGCATCTATGAAATCTTAGCTCTTTTCTTTGTTTTTACACTGTACAGTTTTGTTCTCTATAAATTGTGCATTTCTCATATAGGTTTTGGTAGATGAATACAAAATTGCGTGTAGTACAGACAGATTTCAGATGCTTGTTTCAGGTTAGCAATTCTCTTTGTTATTTCTTGAGAATTCTTTTATTTTGAATGATCTTTTTCCTCACTGGATATCCTATTCCCCAAAGGTTTTTTAGATGTTAATGAAAGAGGACCTTTAATGTTTAGATTCATGTTTAGATTCAAGGACTGCAGTGATTTCAGGTTTGTTGATGATTTGCTGTGAAAATGAGCGTGTCACTAACATCTTTCTACTTCAACTTGCGTAAAAAATACTAAAGGATTTAAAGGTACATATGAGGCTGTGTCAATGTCTTGAATCGAAGGTGTGGATCTAACCACTTTATTAGCACTTATGTTTTTTGTTTGTGGAGAGTTTGCAGTTGTAATCTGTGGCAGGTATTACTGCTCTCTCTGTGCTGATAGAGTAGGTGCTTTTTGGGATGAAATTGTCTTATACTATATGTCAGACCACAAGTGATTCCTTTTTTATTTTTCCCCCTTTCAAAGCCAGCTCAGTTGTGAAAGTGGGGACGGCAGTTCCTTGGTCTTAAAACGTTATTAAATTATTTCATTTATATAATTTGACTTGTGCCATGTGTAAAGTGTAACAACTGTGAACGCATGCGGGCTCTGTAACTTTGGAAACAATAGTTTCGAGATAAAATAACTAGGGAATACAGTACAGGGTATGGATGCATTTGTAGGAGAGTTTAGGAGATACACAGAGTTTAAGGTACTTACTGCTGTCTTGACTATCTGGCTGCCCCTTGCTGACCAAGCCTGCACATGCCCTTTCATCCCCCAAAGCTCACATCAGGTACTTTTTGCCTGTTTTTCTGTCTTTGTACTGGAAGTAGGATAAACAAAATTCACAGGTCAGGCCTGTTCCACTACATTCAGAGTGAAAATACCTAAAATGAGAAAACAAAAGGAAAAGACATCCTCCTGTATTTTTTGGAAGAGGCTATTTTACCTGCACAGTTTTTCTTAAGCGTCTCCTTCATCAAATGAGAACTGATGAATTGTTAGAGATGAGTGGAAGGAAAGGTATATGCAAGTTATTATTTTTATGTTTTAGAGGAAGTTGGGTAGAGAAAGAGAGCAAGCTTATGAGACTGTCGAAAAGATATCTTGCAAAAGTATCAGATTAGCTCAAAAAAGAGTGTTTTTTTCTTTATCATCACTTGCTGGTCTACATAAAGGAAAAGACTTAGGGTTTTTTTTTTTGTTAAAGAGGAGATACCTGAGTATATGGTACAACTGCCTACATTATGTAATTTACTTTATACCTTTTGCAGGGGAAAATGTTGTTTGTATCTAAAATTAATACAAATTCAGCCTTTAGTGTGATATAGACACTGTTCTTATAAACTACTTTTATCTCTGTCTGGCTTCTGTTGTACGTGAAACACATGGGCACGTACAAATACTGGCACAACTGCAGGGCTGGTATGCTTGTAAATACAAATGTTCTTGTAAAACCAGAGGTTTGTCCTTTTATCTTCCTGTCTGCAGTCCCATAAGCAAATGCATTTTTATGGTTTCACCATGAAGAGGTTACACTTTAGTGAAATACCAGATGTTGATCATACTGTTACTAAGATTTGCCACTTCCAATAAAAACCTCTAGACTTCTTTGGTTTTGCAATAAATTCAAACATATTTGATAGATTGGGTTGAACTAGAACCATAAATGTTAACCACTGGTGTTTTAGATGCAGGTGAATATCTAAATCGAGTTTGGGCATTGTTTCTTTCCAGTTTGTGTCTTTCACAACGATATTTTTAAAACCAGCAGACTGTTATGATTTGATAGGGTTAATGTACTCCTGAGAGACACAGTTATTCTTCAGAGTGGTAGAAATGGTGTCTTTAGAGTACGAAGTTTGGAAGTTTTATATATTTCTAGGTGCTGTGCTTAAGTGTGAATTTTACCTTACAGCTTTTCTTAGAGAATAATTTCTTTTTCGGTGTTTAAATGTAAATTGTATTTTAATGGCATTGGCTTATATTCATGAGATGCATTCATCAAGTGAAAACATTTGGCATATGCATAGTGTTAAGTGGAAAGGCATTAGGCCCTTGAGAAGTCAAGATGGTTTGTCTTAGGAGCTGCCAAATCTGCTGCAGCTCCCTGTCCCCAGGTCCTGCCAGTCACAGGCAGACCTTGTTTTGTACCATCCTAAGTCATCTACTCTACAGGGCTGCTTGCCAGTAAAAAAGTAATGAAGAGCTAAGTAGTCATTCCAGGGTCATTTTTAATTTTAAAGATTAGTAGGCGTTTAGGGGGAAAAAAGTGCATATAATTCAAGTTTAATGGGAATATTTTTTTTTTCTTAAAGGAATTGCCTACGGTTCTCCTTATTCATCAGATGGATGGACTTGAAGGTGCATGGACAATATTACCATTAATGAGAGAGTAAGTGTAATGAATGCCAGTGATTTTAAGAAACATATAAATTCTAATTACTCAGACCTCTTTTTTCAGAGGCAAAAGTTTTTGAATGAGACTTGCAACCTTATCTTCTAACTTTCTCACTCTTTCTTTTTTAGTTTTCCAAAGCATTTTTCTGTTAAATTGCATTAAATCAGAGAAATCCATAAAAGAACAACAACAATATAATGTAACTGAGCAACTACCTTCTTCAAATTGTTGCGGGTTTTATAATTATCAAGGAAGTAAACTAAAGAAATTCCATTTTAAAATGTGTGTTTTCCTATTTGGTCCTCACTTCTCACAGCGTATGGTGTGAGGTATTTCAGAAATTTTAACTGTTCAGATTATTTGGCTGAACGAAGTGGATAAATTTTTTTAAATAGATAGTAATAACTTTTGGGGGTTTCTATCTTTCATTGCATGTAGTGTTTCTAAGAGGTGGTACACCTCTACAGTGAAAAAATACATGTTTTGACATCTCTCTAGAAGCTTGTATGGCCAATTTTCATCTTGGTGTGGTCAGAGAAGACAGGTAATCTCAAATGTCTTTTCTTCTGTTTTTAGGCAGATTGGCTCCAAGAAAGACATGCAGTATTTACCCAGTAGAGTATGTTGCAAACTGTTAGGAAGCAATGATTCTTGTTTCAAAAAGTCCTAAAGCTCCAGAGTACTGAAGGCTATCCTTTGCCTAATACTTGTGTTTGAAACTGATGCCAGAGGGGCTGCAGCCTCTTGAGGGTTAATTTACTTAACATAATTTATTAGAGTTACTCAAAAGGAGGTTTTTTTGGTTTGGAGTCTTTGCATCAGACTGATTACTGGGCAGGATGGTTTTCTCTCTTATGCTTTCCATTGTGTGTAGAAACGTGAAAAGGGTGCTTGAGTAAATAGCTGTCTTTGAGATATATGTAAACTGTGCAAAGAAGCAAAAGGAGAATTAAAGTAAATCAGAAAACTGGAAGATGATGTTCCCTTCTCTCAGTCATCTTTGGTTTTCCAACTTTGCTCCTGTTTCAATGACCTTGTGATTCCTCTTCTGAATTATTTATGTCATGGTGACAGGGTTTACAGATACAGCCTGAATGGCAAAGAGTTGCCCAGATTTCAGTGCTGTGTAAGCACCAAGCACGCATTTTTATGAACTAAAAAGTTGAATGAATTCTGAGCTTTTCTGGGCATTACAGTTTAGCTGGTCAAGTATCACAAGCAGAAAGCAGTGAATAATTAAGTACCGTAGCAAGACGCAGAGGAAAGGTAACTCCATGGGAAGATAGTTTGTCCCAGATGTAAAAAGAACTAGTTTAGCACTTGGCAACCATCTAGTGCTTCTAGCATGTGATCTGCAGACCTGCAGGTGCAGTTATCCCATATTCTAGCATAAGTGTTTCTCAGAGGGTTTGGGTTTTTTTTTTTGTTTGTTTTGGTTTTTTTTGGTTGGCTTTTTTAGGCAAGTACTGTTCCCCAAAACATAAATGATCCTCTCACCCTTTTTTTGTTTATTTTTGCTCACTTACATCTCTGCTGTTTATTTGCAGTGCTAGTTTTATCAGTAGACAAATCTGTAGAGGAAGAAATCTGTGATGCTTACACTTCTAATGTTTATTTTAATAAAAAATTTATAATGTTAATTTTCTCGTCCCCCTACTCAGATGATTTCTTCAATTCAATCAGTGTGAAAGCTAAGCAAAGGAAACTGGACAAGTAAAGACTGACTTTTTTTCCAATAAGTTGTCATGAATTACTAAGGCTTTGTTTTGTTAAGTAGTGAAAGAATTAAGCTGGGAGTGCTTGACTATTGCCATTTTTGAATTTTCTGAAGGAGTCGGGAGTCCTGCACTGAGATTAGTGTTAGCTTTGAGGAAGGCAGGGGAGTCCCTTCAATCTGTGTAGTTCCACTGCAGTGAACAAGCCAATAGAGTTTTTAAGTTGTGCATGATGATTAGGATCAGTGGGAAACGGCTGTGAGAAAACTTATCATTAGGCCCTTTCATGATTGTTGCACTGGTATTATAGCCCAACGGTGGGGTTCCTTAGAAGAAAGTTAAGGTACAGAGGGGAAGGCAACTTTTACTGCTATCTATAAACTTCTGAATTTATAGGTGGTTATATCTATAGTACCTTATGCATTTCTGAGTGCATGTTCTTTATGTGTCTCCATTCTCTTCCCTTCTTTCTGGAATAACAGGTGCTATATAAATAGATGGCGGCAGAGGCAATGTAGTCCTTTGATCTGTAATTCTAAGTTGATAGTAAAAGCTTCTGTTTCTGTGTAAATGAGTAATTGATTGCAAAGTACTTATATTTGGGGATTGTGGGTTGAATCTATCATTCTATTCATAAGCCAGTTTACTAGTAAAATGTTAATTTCTTTTGTTAGCTTCTCTGTTACCTATGGTAGGAACTCCTCGTGGATTTTCTTCTGTGAAGAAGATACAAGAGTACAAGTTGTAAAGCTGCTAGAAACACTTAGAAGATTTGACAGGTCTAAGGTGAAGTAAAAATTTAGATATTTAACTTTCTTTTGAATATGCTTCAATGGGTTTTTGCATTAAGCATGTGGGAACATTTTAAGTAAAAAAATTATTAATACAGAATTTTAGGATTTCTAGTTATGGAACAGTTACTGTGGTCCAGAATTTAATTTTATAATACTACCTGGAAGGCATATAGCTCCAAACATTGGAAAAGATACTTGGAGCTGTAAGCTTAAAATAGGGGATAGATTTCTGTGGCTGAGGCTGAGAGTGAGCAAGGTATTTAACATGAAGCAGTGTATGAGTGCCTGTCTAGCTGTTGAAGAACTGCTAACATTGAGCAGAAAAAAATATCCTTCTGTGGGTAGCCTGAAAATGACGTAGCATCAGTAAAAAGATGGATATAGTCTGCTGTGTGCTCTCCTCTCCCCGTTTTCCTGTCTGTCATCAGTTCTGATTATCAGCAGACAGAATGACTGATGTTAATTTGACTACCTACCTCTGATCTAATATAGTAGGATATTTTATTTGCATTCTGTTTCTGAGCTGCCTCAGTAATAAGGCAGTTTTCTTTACCTGCTGGAAAAGAAACAAATCCAAACAATTTGCAGAACAAAAGAAAAATGCAGTAACCAAGGAACAAAGTAAATTTGGCTATGCAACTGATGTGAAAGCTGTTAATGTTTAGAATTCTCAGTGTTCAGAAAAAAAATCACCTTGGTGTCCATCCTTTGCTTGGAATAAAAGAAGCCAAAAATCTCCTGTGCCTAATATATTTTGCCTCTTTATTGTTACCTTGTCTCAGCACTGAACTCTGCTTCAGGTCTCACTTTAGCATATTTACTTCTTTTGCAGGCACATGGCCTTGCTGTGTTTTTTCGTGGTTCTTTCCTACAATGGTAGTAATAATAATAATTTAGAGATCTTACATTTTTAAACTGTCTGTCTTCAAAATGGCTGTCTGAATACATCCAGGCCTTTGGAATATCCATTTATTTCTATTTCAGAAGCACTCCTAATTGATGTTCTCGTAACAGAAGCATAATTTTTTTTTCCTGATGCTGCCCTTATGCCAATTTTAATTTCTCCTTTGCATTACATGTAAATTCTATTACAATAAGAAATTATGTTCCAACCTGCATTAAAAGGAAAATAATATGCCTTGGTTTTGTACGTAGTAATCATCATCTCAGTTAAGAGTCCATAATTGATTCCTTATATAGAGTAGTAGTTCATCAGTCACAAAATTTAAGATGAGTTAGACCAGAATGAGCTCATTCATTATTAATTTTGAAATGTCAGCAGTATGCATAATAAAAATCTGGTATACATAAATCACAATAGAAGGTCTACAAGGGGCATGTGAATAGCTGATGAATCTGCAGCTTTTCAGTCTGAATATGTAGAGATTAGTAACAGAACTGTTGAGACTGATATGAATATAACAGTGAGTGACAGCCCCAAGGATATTCAGAATTAGTAAACCAAGCTGATGGGCAGCAATGACTTAGCGGTTGTTGATACCTAAAGGATGTAAAAGATCTGTCTAAAGAGTAGTTTGATAATCAGAAGAACTCATAAGGTGTTGTAGTAAGACACAGTGAGGATGTGACAGCTGAAATCTCCTGTCCTTGTCAGACACAAGTTTTGAATGGCTGAATTTGGTGCATTTGTCTTGGTATTTGGGAGTAAGTGGGTACAAGAATCAGTGTGTAGAACCACTCACTTGATTAGCAAATTAGGTAAAGTCACCTCTGCCCTCCCTGAGGTCTGATACTGAGTTTTGTTGCATGACATTTCTTCAGCTATTAATGTGTTCTCAGTGCTTTGGAGTGCTCTTACTAAAGGTAGGTGATTTTTGCTGTTTTTGAAGCACAATATAATAACTGATCCTGTGGGTGGTAGTTATCCATAATGCAATAAATCACATTCTTTTTTTTTTAATCCACATTTTTGCCTATATTTGATTACAATCATTCCTTAAGTTATTTTCTGAGTTCCTTTGCATATAACTGATTTAATACCTTGTAAAGCTGGCCTGCACAGATTGACTTTTCCTACGTATCAGTGTGGTAAATAAATAATGTTGTGACTAAATTAGCTTGGAGAGTATTGGCTGTGACCTGGAATGCCTTCACTGTAATTTGTGGCTTAATATTGCCAGGAATAATACTATGTGAAAGCCTGAGGGGGTTATATCTATGGGTTTAATTTTCCATGTTTTATAGAGAAAGGAAAGTAAGACTGGGGTTTTTTAAATCCATAGAATGGTTTGGTTTAAAAATTACTACGGAATATTAGGATAAGTAAAGATTTGTTTTTTCGCTCTGTAGCAGAAAAATATTGTCTGTAGATGGTACCGTCATATTTAAATATTACTATTTATTTCTGAAACAAAATTGTGTTACAAACATTTTGAAGCCCTGGAGGCCCTAAAAGAGTTAAAAAATGGTGTGCAGCAATTCTTCTAAAGAATTATTTTGATTCTTTTAAGGCAGTCATCTTTGTGCATAAAAATTAAGATGTTTGCCCACTTTCTTTAACCTCCCAATAGTTTTTTCTTTTTTAATTCTTCCAGTTAGCACTATTGAATCCTTCCAATGAAGGAAGGAGGACCCTGTTTTGGTCTGTTGTAATTGAAGGTGTAAATCAAAGACCAAGTAAGTAGGTACCAGGTAGCAACATCTGTGAAGGTAGTTAAAAAATAAAAGTGGAAAATAAAAAGTCCTCCCCCTTACCTTCTTCATGTATTGGGTAGTGTCAGTTTAACTTTGGCTGTTTCCTCAACAGATTCCTGGGCACCTCTCAGCCTTAGCCTATGGGAATTACGGGATCAAACAAGTTGTCAGCATTTGTGTTAGCTAGAGAAGTCACGAGTCAGGTGCAAGATACATTCAGTTTGGTTTTACTGAGTGTAGCTGATCAAAGCAGAGGGAAGAAATGTGTAGAATTCATGAGACATTCACTCGACACCTCACAGACATATACATGAACATGCAGACTATGATGCACTTGAATCAGGCCCTCAGATTGTCCGGGTTCCTAACAGAGGAGGCATCCTTTATCTTTGGCTCATGGTTGCTTGTATGAGTCCTGGCCATCCAGGCAGAGGTGGGGTTCTTGAAGCAGGCAGCACCCCATAGCTTTGACTCGGTGTTGTGCAAGGCAAGCATCTCTGGTAGCTTCAGGGGACTGTCCTTTTATTGCCTTCTGGGCAGCCGGGTTGAGTCTTGACTGGAAGCCAGGCTGAATGTCCTCTGGGGCAGCCAAACTTGCCTACTCCTGCCAGACTCAGCCAGTTGGTTTTGGCTGGAGGTGTCTCCAGGTGCATGGAGACCTCTCTGCTGCTGTTTGCAGGCTGCCGTACCCTGTCCAAATCTCACTTGTGCCTCCTCGTCAACGCTGGGGAGCTATAAAATTTCGCTCAGTCTGTACAGCAACATCTGCTTCAAGTTAGAAATATGGCTGCTGAGAAACATGATCCTCTTGGGGTTAGACTGGGGTGGATTTTTTTGACCAGCTGTTTCAACAGATCTTTTGCTTGACTATTGCCATTTTTTGTGGAATTTTGTGTAAATTATTTATTTACCTCTGGTTGGGACTCGATGATCCCAAGGGTCTCTTCCAACCTGAATGATTCTGTGATTCATGTGTAGCGTGTGAACTGTGCTAATGCCTCAAAGGAATTTTTCACTATTGTTGATATCTGCCCTTTTAAAGGAGGGGGGAAAGCAACTGTGTTGGAGAGAATGGAGAAAGAAAATCTTTTTTGAAAATACAATTGCTCTGAACTTCCCCCTGGAAAGATTTAATATAACCATTAAGGTGATTCAGAATTCTGATTCATCGTTTGTCCTTATAGGCCTGAAAAGGAGTTTTATATATATATCTATATTTTTTAAAAAATTATTTATATACACATATACGTTTTTTCCTTTCACTGGAGTCCTTACTCTGCAAAAATTTGGGAGTATACTCATTTTATATCCATTCTAAAGAGGAAGATTAGACCACTGATGGTAATCTTAAAGTAGTAGTATTTAGGTCAATTAATTATTTTCAGAGGCAGCGGACTCAGTAGTAAATTCTTAAACACTGTAATTAAAAACTCTACTAATAATAATATTTCATTTATTCAATTTTTAATAATACTTAAATTTTTTACTTTACAAATGGGACCTTCTTCATTTAACTGTTTTGAAGATCAAGGTATTTAAAGTGTATTTTCTTTTTAAGTTCCCCAGTGTAAAAGAGGTTAGACAGATGGAAATTGAAAACGGGTATATATAAAATTCCCAAATCCAATGCTTTTGAGTGTCTTGTCTAGTCAGTATTTGGTGGTCAAACACCAGAACAGGTTTTCCAGAGAGGTTGTGGGTGGAATCTGTTCAAAACGTGACTGGACAGAGTCCTAGGCATCCTGCTCTGGGTACCCTGCAGGTAGAGGACTACCCAGCAGGGGGATTGGACTAGATGATCTCAAGAGGCCCCTTCCAACCTCAACAACCCTTCTATGATTCTGGGATTTGGTGCTCTTTGAGCAGGTAGAATCCAGGGCACATGCTGCAGTTTGGAAATGGAGTGTATTTGAATTCGAAGAACTGCCTTTAGTTTCATTTCTTACCAAGTACAATTTTTGTCTGGATTATTGCAAACAATACGCTTCCCTTGTTTTTGTTTTCAGGTTTGCTTTATTCAGCATGAATGCAGTCGACATCTTCACTAAAAGGATGCTGTAGATGAACAAAATTGTTTCCTATATTCCTTTACAGGAGTGGTTTTTAGGTAAACCATTATATGATGAAGAATCTACAATAATTCACCATTATGCTTTTGCTGAAAATCCTACAGTCTTTAAATTTCCAGATTTTGCTGCTGGTTGGGCACTTAGCATTCCGCTTGTTAACAAGTAAGAATTGAATTTTTAATCACTTCTTTTTTATTGACACTAATTAAGAATGTTTATTTTATGCAATCTTTCTAGGTGCTAACCGGTATTACTTTAATGAGTTATGATTTCATAGGGATTACTGTAAAAGATGAAGGTGTTCCTGCAGTACAGTTGAAGGTCTTACTGCAGATCGTGTAGATAAGCAAAGTCAAATTTTAATTTTGAGCTGCCTTTGAATTGAAGCCTCTGCTTTCAGCTCAGTCCAGGCAGACAGCTCGGCATGTCCTCCACCAGTGCAGTCTGGCCTCTTATGGATTTGGCTGCAGAGCCTTCGCTGAGATTTTGCTGCTGCCCACCTGTATTATCAAGCATCCCTGATGATAAGATATAAGTCTGCTTTAGTTTGAGGATCTAAGGTGCACAGTGAGACTTTCAGCCGGGCACTGTGATGCACAGCTAGCTCTGCACGTGCTCGTGTAGGCTTGGGCTCCCACTATAAACTTACCCAGAAATTCCACTTCTTCCTTATTCTACACATTCCAAGCATAATTATTATAATTAAACACTTAAGAATTCATCAGTAGGCAAGGGTACAGAAATAGATTTCTGTATCCTTGCTGTGCATATGATTTATTTTGCTTTACTCTTGCCAATCTAAAAGTTAACGTGATGTCAGGTAGTTAACAGTTGTCCAGTAGTAGTTGTTCAACTAGTTCAATACCATCTCATGTCATTTTAAAAATGTATTCTCCCCCAGACAGCAGTTTTATTCCTGGATCTTAGAGTGACTGCATGCCCCTCTAGAAGTGTTTATTATGCTATAGAGGCAATTTAGAGATTCATTTCAGATTAGTTACATAGCTTTTAAATGAGATTTGAAAAGTTCAGATATTTCAGCAATTGAAAGCATCTTGCTGATGCAAGGATTGATGTTTTCATAAATTGAAGGTGTCTAAATACTGTGCTTTGGAATACACAAAAAGAGAATGTTATTTGAGATGCTGATCGATACTGAGCTTCAAACACACTGCTGCTTATAATCTGTTAAAAATGTTGTGCCAGATTATCCACCTACTCCAGGTGAGAACGTTCTTCTTGAGCAGGAGAATCTACCAAAATTTGTATGCTGAAAGCTAATGTTGAAGTCATCACACAGTGCTGAGGTGGAAAAAAAATGATATGAAAAAGAAATATAAGTTGCTTCTCGGGGCAATAAATATAGAAGTGTGATTTATATTTTTTTTCCACTTAGAAGATGGTCAATAATACCAGCCACACTTTGCTGCATACACAAGTGATTGATTTTTTTTTTTCAGATACGTTCCTTTTTGAGTAAATTTCTTCATCTTTAATTGTATAGGCTTGCAAAGAAGTTGAAAAGTGAACCACTCAAGTCAGACTTTACAATAGATTTAAAGCATGAGGTAAGCAGTGATGAGATGAAAAAAAAATTGTGTCCAATCTATATATGTCAGTGGTGATGAATGATAATGAAATAGCAACATCTAAGAAAAACCTGTTAAGAGGTTTGACTGCAATTGCATGTTTAATTTATTTCCCTTCCTTTAGAATATGGTAATACTTTATATTTCAAGCATAGAAGAATTTGTGAATAAAATTGCATTCATATAGCAATACATACATGGGTTTATACAGTACGGGGTCTTCTTAGGCTCACTCTATAAACAAGGAGAGACACTTCCAATTCAGGAAGCATAAACTGACATTAATAGTATCTCAGATAATATTTTACATCTGAGTATCTGAGTATTTTATATCTGATACCTGCGTATCTCGCTCACTTTATAAATCAGACTCTAAGAGCTAAATATGATGGGGGGCTGAATTAAATAGTCTGAGGAACCTAAGGGTTGTGTGAACAACCAACTCTGCAGCTTGCAGCGTGGAAGTAGAGAAATTTTTTTTTGCCCCTGGTTTGCAACAGTTTTAAAAGGTACCCACTCTGTCTTTCAGAGAATAAGCAAGTTGACTAAAAGGAACATGAGAAGGAAGGAGTGGGGGGGATCAGAAAGAACATCAGTACGACTTGTTCTGAAGGAGGTTTCTTTTTTTTTTTTTCCCCACTTTTGGGGTTTTTTTCCTTCAAACTTTGTACAGCCCAGGGTTTTGTACCGTCACCAAAGTGAACTCCTGAACCAGGGTGGAAGGGGAGGATAAATCTGGAACAAGCTTGCTGATTTTGGCTTGAAATGATGAGTGATGTTGAATTTGTTTTAGTTTATTAAAACTTCTAAAAGTCAGCTACAAATTATCGTTCTGGCCCAGAAAAACACCACAGGGCCTTACTTAAAACTACTGCTGCTCTTCCAGATCTTTGTTCTGTAATGTTTATAAACCTCCCTGTTTCCAACACAAATCTGCAGCATATTTGTAGAGTATAAGTCGGTAGCATGTTTAAATGAATTTGGTTTTGTGCCGACACTAATCTTTTGCATAGTTTCCCCTCTTTGACTGATGTATTTCTCAAAAGCAATTGGACCCCTCTGAGCTTCCGTTCTGCTACATGAAACAAGCCAACAAGCTCTTTCTTTCCTCTTGTTAATTTTTCTAAATGCAAGGCCTTGGGCTTCACACTGTTAATCTTCTTCGTGTAAGTTACCTCAAAGTCATTCCTGTATTTCCAATATTCCAGTCTACCTCAGTACTGACAAAGCCTTTAAACATAATGTAATTTAAAAAAAAAAAAAAAAAAGTCATTATCAGACATTTCATTTATGTGCCACAGATTGCTTAATGAAAAACAATAGATCACTCGACTGGCAAAATGACTTCTGTGCACTTGTTATTCTGATAGCAGTTCTTTGCATATGTTTCATTTCAAATTTATTACCGTTGATAACTTACCTCAGCCCTGGCAGTTACTCTTTCTGCACAGTCTCGTGTCTCCCTAGAGGCAGCTCCATTCCCCCTCATTTATTTTATAAGTCACTATCTTCTCCTCCTTAAATCATTTTTATCTCTACGTCCTTCTTGTGGGAATCAAGATTGACAAGAAATCAAAGGATATAATCTGTGATCTTTAATGATTGCATGTAATGTTTAAATTTATGAAGGATGATAAATGTTTTAAGAAACGTTTTAGTTTGACAGGGCCCTAATAGCAAGTGCCTCTAGTCCTTGGTGTTTTATTGTGCTCTGTATTAGGTTTTTTTCACCCTACTACTTTCAAAGCCCCTGTTTCTTGTATCCGTAATATTTATATCACTTCCCATCTGGAAGGCCTTTCTTGCAAATATGGTGAAGGGTTTTTGTCATGCTGCTGTTTTTTAGACTTTTTGTAATAGCACAATATATCTAGCATATTGCCTGATGCATATCCAACAGTGAAAGTGAAGAATGGATTTTTTTGTATGTCTAACGTTAGTATTGAACTAGAGCTAAGACTAAGGCTATTTTTTGTCTTTTTATTGTAAATCCATTTCCATTGTTATCAGAACAGTTTGTGATACTGTTTTATAACCCAAAATAGAGCTCTAACCTCACATCTGAAATACGGCAGCTTCACACCATTCTGAGGCTTTCAATTGATCTCATTTTTCATTGGGAAATCTTAGCACATTATGAACTTTTATAAATAATTCATGTTAAGTTACAATTGCTAAATATTCGTGCTGCAGGAGCATTTCTTTTTTGGTTCATGTGATAGACATTAACTCAGCTGAATTCTGAATTAATACAAGTACTGTAAGGTCATTAGAAATCCCATCCCTTGCTGTTATGTGGCCTTCCCACTACAATGCAGGGTCAGAAATTACTTGAATATTAATGTGGTGACATGGAATATGGCCACAACAGTATGAATATGGTGACAAGGCAAGAAGATAACCTTGGAGATGTATGTGTGCTTATTGGCTGCTTCTTAGCATGAGCACCGTGTGTGTGCTACGTGGCATTTCCATACTTCTCTACTCCAAGCGCTATCAACAGTATTTATCTTAACTGCTACTTGTGCTTATGCCTTTTCTTCCCTATAGGGTGGCCTTTCCCTTCAGTACTTTGTTGAGCTCAGCTGGAATGCTAAGATCATCTGTGTTTTCAAAAGTATTGCTAAAACAGCAAATAAACAGACCAGCTAATGATGGTGAGGCTAAGAGAAAGTAGAACTTGCAAAGTGAAAAACTCATCGTATTGAAAGAACCTGCAGCTGAATTACAGGGTGTAGAAAGTCACTGTCTGCTGAGCATTAGTAGGGACCATGTTTATAGTCACAGCTTCCAGTTTGCATCTGCTTAATTACAAGGAAAAATACAGTAATTTAAACTCTTTTCAGTGCATTCAAACGAAATATTTTTACTTGCAGTTGATGTGGTCTAAGAGCTATGTAGCTATGACAGCCCAATTAAAATCAGCAACTTGCTAAAAAGACACCAGTTAATTGCATTCTAGTATGTGAGTGTACCTCATCAAAAGTTTTTCAAATCTGGAAGCTTAAGTTTCAAAAATATGATTGTATTCTGAAGCCTGCTCCGACTCCTGACCAGGGCCTGTACCAAACTGGCACTTCTATTTTATTCCTTCTAAGTTCCAGAAATGGCTGTGTGCAGGTAGATGGGATTTTATGAGGATGTTGAGACCTAAATGAGATGAGCAGGAAAATAATCATCTATAAGTGTAGTTATAGATGAAGTCTGTAACTGGTTTGATGACTTGGGCTTGTCCTGATCATACTTTAATGCTCTTGGTTTGCACTGAGTTCTTCCTGAACAATGAGGAGAAAGAAATACTATTGCCCTCTTAATAGTAGATTAATGATCACATTATTTGCTTAAAGCTCACAGTTCCGAAGTAGGCATAAAACAGTGAAAAGGAGACTCGTCTTCATGACCTTCAGTGTCTGCTGGGTCTGGTCTCCTATTCCAGTGAAGCACTTAATTTGTTTTGCAGGCAAAAGTCAGCAGGAATATGTATAAGTAACATAGGGAACAGGAACTAGAAACCAGGACTGATTTTCCTTAAAACTAGAAGCAGTAACTTCTGACTGAGTTAGGCAGAAGCAAATGAGGAACCCAGATCTCCTGCATCTTGAGTATGTGCTCAAACATCTCTTGTGCACAGATGCTTTCACATCTTTGGCCTATCCTCAAGAGAGACTGAGCATTCAGAATCAGGAGCATCTGGCAGTGCAGCTCGGAATCTCTGGATTCACATAGTTACTGAATTGATGTCTTCTGCCTTTTTAGATCTTTAATAACTTCATTTTGTTCTTACAAGTTTCTGAACAGTTTTGTATGAAATGAAGTTAATCTTTTAAATGGTCTGAGGTAAGCACCCAGTGTAGAGCTCTTCTGGCTGAAAGTTTAGGTATAAGCAGTGTAAAAGTATTGCAGTAGAAATGTTTGGCAATAGAAGTGTTCTTGATGTGTCGTGAAGTACACGTTGAAATATTATTATTTTTATTAGGAATTGAATGTAAATACAAAATACATTTTCCTCTTCACACATCACTTGTTTGCTTCCTTTTTACTGTAAAATTTGGCTGGCTATTTTTTGTTTCAATTTTGCATTTGAAAAGGACAAGAATCTACTATAGGATAGCATATCTATTACATTATCCTTCCTAGTATTTTACAGTTTCTCAGAGTTTAATTACAGATTTTGAACATTTTATATTGTCACCAGAGAATGGGTATATTTTGAAAAGCTGAAAACTACCATATAGTATGAAACAGACCTACCTATTCCAAATTATCAAAATTATTTTAAAAGAGCAACACAATAAGGATTTTTGTTTACTTTAAAAGGTGGAAATATTCTCTCTGCCACTTCTTATAAAAGTTAAAGATTGGTTGTTTTGATATGCTTAAATATTTGAAAATAATTGTGTTTGTCTGAAACATATTTTAAAACTTGTCTGCCTGTAGAACTTCTTTCATGGCAAAAAGTTCCATGTTGGCTCTATAAACACAAGCAAGAAGTAAAGTATGCAGCTAGTTAATCAGCTAAGGGACAATTCTTGTACAGCATCCTGTATTCTTCAGTTTCCCTGTAAAGTTTGTCCTGTAATATGATTTCTTCGTATGCCCTGAGAAATTTTATCCATTGTCATTACTGATATAAATGTTTTCTGTTTGGATAGATTGCCCTGTATATTTGGCAGAAAGGAGAAGGACCGCATCTTACTCCAGTGCCTGAGTTCTGCACAGACGATGTGAACTCAAATAAGGTTGATCATTGTGCAACAACATTCAGTAATTTTCTGCCACTTTGTGTATGTACCATGTTTTAAGTACTATTTGCTTAGCAACAGTAAAACTTTTACTGAAACACGCACTACTTGACTTGAAGAATCTCAAACCTTAAGAAAATATTTTTCAACAAGTTAAAAAAAAGAAGAAGTTAGTTCTGGCATTTATCTGGTTTTTGGATATGCTTTCAGCCTTCCATAGCACTGGGTATTTCCTGGCAAACAAATACTGCATATGCTTTAGTGGGTCTTTGTACCACAATGTGTGAGCAGCCCATGATCTCTAAAGTAGTTTTACTTATGTTTCTGGGTGATACTGAAGCATAGATAATCTTTTTTCACAGCTGGGAATCCAAAACTTGTTGAGGCTAAGGATAAAATGTAACTGGAACACAGGAAATTCCATCTCAACATGCAGGAAACCTTCTTCACTTTGAGGGTGGCAGAGCACAGGAACAGGTTGCCCAGAGGGGTTGTGGAGTCTCCTTCTCTGGAGATACTCAAAACCTGCCTGGAAGTGCATTCCTGTCCAGCCTGCTCTGGGTGACCCTGCTTTGGCAGGGGGTTGGACCGGATGATCTCTGAAAGTCCCCTTCAACCCCTACCATGTGTGATTCTGTGCCATAGTATTCGATGCATTACAGTAAAACCCATCTTTTCCACCTCTTGGAGAATCCATTTATGATCTTATGGGTCAACTGTTCCTAGAGGCCAAAAAGTGTTCCGTGTTTCCAGGAGAGCAAAAATCTAGGTGCCAAAAGGGAAATATAATTTAATTTTTTTTATTTTTTTATTACAGTTGAGAAAATTCAAAGATCCCTGGTGCAGGTATTTGAAAGACAGGTTGACATGGTGCTCGGGGACATGGTTTAGTGATGTTTTTTTTGTCAGAGTTATGCTGATGGTTGGACTAGATGATCTTAAAGATCCTTTTCAATCTAGACTATTCTATAATTTTATGATTTCTACTGTCGAGAATTTAAGTTTCTTTTTTCCAAGTCTGATATAGTTCAATATGTTGTCATAGTGATTAATTTCAAAGCAATTGATAACATTCTTTTTCAGAGGAATCATTCTTAGTTCAACAAGTGGGTATGCTATACAATGAAAAGGTATTTTCTGTTTTATTTTATGCATGGATATACATGTCCTGTACAATGCTTCAGACAGAGCCTGCAATTACAAAATTCGTTTTTATTCATACAGGGAGAGCCAGTGAAAAAGGAAGATGTCTTTGTTGCTGTAAAAACATGTCAGAAATTTCATGGAGACAGAAGTAAGTTGATGGTTAGTCAGGGGAGTAGTTCTACGCCATATCGTGTATGAAATTAAAAAAACAAGCTGATATATGCTGTCTCTGTAGCTCTTTGGGACTAAGTGATTGCAAAATCCACTGGGAAACACGAAAGCTTCAGAATTGTAAACAGCATATTCTTTAGGTAGAATTTGCTATTCAGAGTTCTTCTGGAGTCCAGTGAAATGTTTAAGATGAAAAGTTGTGGTCGTTTGAGGTTTCATCATTAGTGATTGATTGACAAAAGTCTTAGATACCTAAATTAAAAATCTAAAATATGCATAAAATTAGCTGATATTATTGCAAATTGGAGCTGTTGCAATATTAATTAATACAGCAGCTCGTAATATCCTTCAGAGTGTTTCCCTTGGATAATTGGTTCATTTTTATTCCTTGTACAAACAGTGGCGATTATGCAGTGGTGTGGAGGCTGATTTTGAAATTTGAACAAGCTGAAAGCTCTCTCTCCTCCTCTTTCCTTTTTTTCCCCTTTTGTCCTCCCCTCCTCCCTGGTAAAAGATTGAGCACCTTAACGCTGTGGTATTGCTTCTATCTGTTGTAACCCTATTAGGTTACCCTAATTGGATGCACATAGGTGTTATATAATGCTTGGAATGGGAAATTTTGTCTCTTGCAGAGACCTGGGCATCTGTGATACTTTGTCCAAGATATGGGCCGTATCAAGAGTCTCCCAAGTGTGCAACACCATAGCACGTTTTGTCTTGAACTTGTAGTGTTGTACAAGTAATCATAGTCACCATGAAATATGACTTCTATGTTAAAAACATCCAAAAAAACCCTGTCACTTCCCAACAACATACATCCAGTGTGTATTAACTTCCTTCTCAAGACGCACAGAACATAAAGACACGCTCAGCTTCAGCTGTTACACAGTAAGGCTCAGATAAGTTGAGGTAGATCCATTGTCCATAAAACTTGGAAGGAAAAAATTCCAAAGCCACTGATTTAACAGAAGACACTCTAACTACTTGATGCCCCCTGTCAGTGTGTCTAGTTCACTTCTAGACATTTTGTTAATAAGGAAATACATTAACCAATTTATTTCCAGAAATTTACTTGAATTTTGTGTGCCTTTGAATACTCCGGGTACGTACTATTGTCACCCTTAGGCTTACTTTGTTCATAAGCTTAATTTAAAGTGATTAGTGTTGGCAAGAAAACCCAAAAGAACCCAAAAAACCCAAACAAAGTAATGGCTAGTAGTTGTACCAAATTTGGGGACGGGGCGGGTGTTGCCACACCTGTTGTCAGAGGACAGGATGAAGATGAAAGCTCTTTTCTTAACTAAGACCCCCTTTGGCCCTTTGGTAATGCATCCAAAGCTGTAGGTTCCGTCACTTCTAAACTTGCACTCTTTGCCAGTTGCTGTTTTTTTTCTTCAAAATAAGATTTATGGACTCTTTTTATTAGTGTTACTTCACTTAATGAAGGCACATTTCTAGTATTTTAATCACCTAATTATTAGGCTGCCTTTAAAGTAGCTTTTGACAAAAAAAAAAATGACTGTCCTGTAATTGGAGTTCACTGAAGACTTCCCCTTTCTGGATTCATGTTTATTTTTTTACATGAAAATCAAAACCGAAAATACCCCAAACTTAGCAAGTCAGAAAAGAACATAAGGTTTCGAAAAGATAATGTAAACATCCTTCAAGAAACACTTGTTGAAGACTGAGGAAAATTCTTGAACTTTCCTCACAGCTTCCAGTGTTATGCAGTAGAGGATAATCTTACTCAAGATTTTGAAAGATTAATGGGTGCCAGCTTCAGAGAGCTCCTTTTACCTGGTAAGTCATTTTTTATTGTATGCCAAAAACTACAGTAGTGCGACATTAA
Source organism: Nycticryphes semicollaris (assembly GCA_013400055.1). NCBI lineage: Eukaryota > Metazoa > Chordata > Aves > Charadriiformes > Rostratulidae > Nycticryphes > Nycticryphes semicollaris. Next base: position 515,190 of record VXBJ01002919.1, read on the forward strand.
GGATTGGGTTTGAATGTGCAAAAGCAGCTAAATTTTACTTCAGAATTTACTTCAGATAAAACTCACCTTCTTACATACACCACGTATGGTTATGTAAGAAAATCTGAAGACTGCAAGTGTGCATCAAGGTTCTAGGTGTAGCAAAAATGAAATATAATTAAGAACTTAGAGCGGATGCCTTTTTAAAGTATCTCTGGGGTGACCTCACGTATTAATAGATATTGATTAATATTTGCATCAACAGTCAGAAATTTCAAATATTTGTTCTTTCTTTGGAACATAAAAGTTTTTAGAAATGACAAAGTGTTGTGGGAGTCAGTTTACAATAGGCTTAGTCTGGATGGTGACATTTCTGTCAAAACAAGCAAGGAAAAGAGCCACACTTTAGCCAGTAGCCCCACTTGTTAGAGCACTTCACTGAGGTGAGACTCAGGTCCTTGCTTTGGTGAACATTTTTTTCATTTATGCAAAAAAGCGAGACTCTGCTGAAGAGAGGCTCAGTCTGTAATAGCAAATAGCTGTGTATGGTAAAAGCACCCCACTGAGGTTGAGGTCCTTGGCTGGAGAAAGGTGAAACAGCCTCTACAGGTGTGTCTCTTCTGCCAGGTGAACTTTGGAAGCATTTTGTATTTCTGTGACATTGCTGTATTGGGGCCTTTCTGAAAGCTTTCTCATTCTGTTCTTCTGAGAAACACTTTTGAAATAGACCATTTCCACAAAACAAGAAAATAATTTCCTGTCTACTTGGGTTTTTTTTAATTCTGGGGGGGGGGAAGGTTTACAAGGCATTCTCTGTCAATAATGCATGATTATGCAGTTGTTTTATGACATAATATGACTTTTTAGTATGTAGGAGCTAATGTATTGTGAAATTCACAGCTTTGCATTTCAAAATTCCACTGTCATGCTGTATGAACTTATTTATTGCATATTATTCCCTTCAGGTTTTTTAATGCAAAAATTAAAAGCACTTTTAAATGTCTAAAATGTGTATAAAAGCAGTAGCATCCATTGCACAACGCTACGAAAGTGGAATTACATTTTTTCTAAATATTAAAGCCTTTCCATTAGTGCACTGAGTTCTTACTATTCCATCCTAACAGTCACCTTTCAGTTCATTTTAGTCTTATCAAACTGACTGTTGGTCAGGCAAGAATAATAAATCCTCCAAGGCTCTGTGTGATCAGAGTAGAGGGAAGTGAGCAAGTAGGTAGGCAGCAAATACCAAATGAGGTGATGGATGATTCCAGAAAGTTCACAAGCGGTTCACAAGCGTCAGAGTTACACAGCAACAACGGGAAGTTACATTAATACTTCATGTAAAGAGCTAGCTGCTACTAAGGAGACCGACTGGATGGTGTCAAAGAACATAAAGTGGACCAACGATAGGAAAATGGATAATGTTTCAGAGAATTTGTTTATCTGAGTCCTGACCATTTAATTTCTAAACTGGAAAAAAAAATACTGATTTTTCACCTGTTAGTTCTGTTCCAAATACCCTGCAGGTGTTTGGCTTTTTTTTTTTTATTCGCTTCTGGGTATAATTTCAACATTTGTAGCATCATTATTAGAATTTTCTGTGATCAATTTTAAGTGTTTATGCCAAATGGCAAACTAATAATAAAAGGATTGCCCTTGTAGAGAAGCATGAAGCAGTCCTTCGGAAAGAATCTCTATGGGATAAAAATTGGTTGTATGACATTTATAAATGTACTTTTGTGAGTGTGTCTCCTGAGACAGGTGTTTTTGAATTTTAACATGGTGCTGCTGTCAGATATGATCTATGTAACATGAGTGTATGTTTGAAAAAGTGCATTTGGTCCATTTCTAATTCAGAATATTTTACATGCTCTACAGTTGGCTGTGCTGTTTTTAAAATGTGACAGTTTCAATACTGGAAGAATGATTGATCTCTGATAGCATTCATGCTGATGTGTGCTATAAAGTCTACTGTAGCAAGTGTAAAAGTAACATATTCCCTACTTAGGTCAGCATAAATGTGAACATAACCCTTTTCAATGTAATATGAATGCAACTGTAGTCATATCTTAAAAGAAAATTTATTACTGTATAAATAAAAATGCCCTGACTGGCTTTCATAGAAACATGAAATTGTTTCTAACTATTGTGTGAACTTTAGAACCGTGATGCTCTATTTGAAACAGCATTTTCGTTACTGTGTGAAGGAGTATGTCAGTTAACAAGGTCCATAAATGTTTTCATCAGGTACTTATTTTAGACAAGTTACTTAGGTTTCAATGCCAATGATTGTTTTGCAGTACCAGTTGTAAAGCAGACTTGGGAAAGAGAAGCTGCCCTTATTGAATACTACAGCGATTACGCAGACACCTCCATTCCTACTATAGATTTAGGCATACCTAATATGGACAGAGGTGAGCTATTGACTGCTGCTGTCTGTTTTGTGCAAATAACTGTCTGAAGATGGCAAGTTTTATGGATGATACGTATATTTCATGTATAACGTGTCTTTTAGATACTAGGTATTTATATAGTAGGTTTGTGCAGCCTAAATTAAAGAAAAAATATGCTTTTGCCACACAGGAAGGGGATGGAGAGTACTCTTCACCTATGTAGAATGTTCTTTTTAGTAGAAAACTAAATACTGTGAGTATGAAAGCATGATACACTGATACATTTCAAGAGACAAAAATTGGTGCTATTACTACGGGTAGGAGTAATAACCCTTGAGTTATTGATGATCTTGACTTGAGATCATCAATAGTAGCAGAAGCCATAGCTCTATGTCAAAAGACCTCAGATGGTGCCAACTGGTTACTGAGCATAAACTCCCTGCCATACAGTATTCAAATATTATTGTGCCTAGTATGTCTTGATTTAAGCACAAAACCTAAATTTTAAGATTGGAAGATATTTTAATGACAAATAGTGTGGTTTTAAAGTAATTTACTTTGTGTTTGAATAGAAAAAAAGGTCTACTGATATGATGGCTTCCATGAGTATTAGTAATATTAGGGTTTTTTGGTTTTTTTCTGAAGGATGGGATTTAATCTTGCATCCCAAATTCATTGCCAAAATATTTTGCATAGTGCAGTAAAACATTTAATTAATGAAGAATTGTTTATTACAAAATCCCATCTTATTTAACTGTATATATTTTGTTATTTCTCCTACTGTAGGTCACTGTGGGAAAACTTTTGCCATTTTGGAAAGGTTCTTGAATCATAGTTCTCCCAGAACTCCTTGGCTAGTCATAGTGGATGATGACACACTGATAAGGTAAATATTGCAATACTTCAGGAATGACCACTGTTCATATTGATAGGATTTTTAGCAATATTTATCTCCTCTTCTGTATTTAAGAGATACAACTGTTTTATCAGTTGTGTAGCTTTATATTCCTTTAAGAAAAAAATAGTCACTTTCCCTCAGCATTCCTTGACTACTGATATTACCAAAAAAAAAAAAAGTAAACTTGTAACTTGATAAAAACTGTGCATATTAGTGTTATTATTTAATCATATAGTCTGAATATGATTACTGGTTGTGATTATTCACTGTAGGTATATCTGAGGTATAGATATATCAGTGGTGCCCCATGACAGTAGAAGAGAAAATGGGCACAAACCAGAACATAGGAAGTTCCATCTAAACATGAGGAGGAACTTCTTCACTTTGAAGGTGGCAGAGCACTGGAACAGGCTGCCCAGAGAGGTGCTGGCTCTAGAGAAATTCAAAACCCACCTGGACACATTCCTGTTCAACCTGCTCTAGGTGGACCTGCTTTGTCAAGGGGGTTGGACTAGATGGTCTCCAGAGATCCCTTCCAACCCCTACCATTCTGTGGTTCTGTGAACTGACTGGTTTTAATCATATGCTAATATGCTTTCTAAGATGTATTCCTCACACAGATGTGCCAAAAGAAATGTTCTGTAAGCTGGGGTCAGTTTTCAGAGCCAGTCAGAACCATCTCTGGGGACTTGCCTTCATTCACATGAAAATTGATACTGCAGTATATGGGAAATAAGGCACAGGGATCAAGCAGCTGGATCAAATGGTCATGAGCCTGAGAATAGGTGGTTCAAGACAATACATTGTATCATGTGACAGAAGAAGGGTTTGGAAGAGGCTGTAATTGTGGATAAATCAATATTTGTAGAACTCAAGCTACTTTTTTGTTTGCATTTCCTGGGGAGAAAAGATCATTTGCAAAGATCTTACTATTGTTTGGATAAAATAATTTCATGTTTTCTCTGAGATGAGACTCCATTTTGCTGAGAAACTTTGCCTGCTTCTTCAGAAAATATTTTAAGCTAATTGATTTATCATTTGACCCAATCCCATACTCATATCTAATAGTAACCAACCCATCATAAATTTCTATTTAGAAGTTTGTAGCTCTGTTTTTTGTAGAATCTCTCTTATTATCTTTGTGCTCTTTACTAGAATGCTGGTTAGGCTAGCACTATCTTAAAATTAATGTCTACATGATGATTTTTTTTAAATGGATCTCCATGTTAAAGTATTTTCAGACTCCGAAAATTACTCAGCTGCTACGACCCAAATGAACCAGTATTTCTTGGAGAGCGTTATGGTTACGGCTTGGGAACTGGAGGATACAGTTATATCACTGGTGGAGGAGGGTAATTTATTTAAACTCCTACTGAGATCTACATCAGTCTGATACTTCTATGTCTTTTTAGTGTTTGTATCTTAGTTTCTCTTCTGTCAGCTGGATGTGGAAGTTTGGGGGTTATTGTCAGGTTTTAGGAGATAGAGCCACAGATCATCCATTTTGCTCCACACCCTGATTTTAGAAGATTCATTGTAAGCAAAGAATTCTGTATAACTGAAGGGACACATTCCAAATAATCAACTAGCTATTTCTGTCACACCTTCTATGTAGCAAAACATGCTGTCACAAGTCTTAATTTCTTTTTTTTTTCTCTTCTTTTTTTCCTTTATTTTTTTCAAGGCTGTAGCTTGCTATTCCTTCTCTGTTTGATCTGAGTACTGAAATATGAATCCCTGTTGTGGTCTCCATTATTTTATGTTTTTTTCTTTTTATGGTACATGCAGTCTTCAAAGTTTCAACATTAGTGATGGACTGTTTTATAACTTTATTCTGACGATATTCTCAGGTCAGTCTTTCCGCGTCAGCATTCAGTATCTGCAGAAGTTTTGCCATGTCTGGGTGTCCAGCGAAGGATTATCTTACAGAGAATGAACTCACAAAGCTGTGTGGCAATTTTAGAGCGTGAATCTTACCAGTACAACTTGCAGTAGCTAGAGGACCCTGTATTCTGATCAGCCTGGGTGGGTGGTGTAACCCCAGAAAAGGCAGCTATGGAGTACTCGGCAAGAGTATATTCCCTCAGCTGTTGAATTAAAGACATCATCAAGTTCCTGGTCTGTTGAAGGCTTATTTTAGTGATAATGATCTAACAGCTCCAGGCTGTGCTTGGTATTTAGATGAGCAAGGAAGTTAGGGTGAAAGGTTCCTTGCAGTGGCTTCAAGGAACATTTTTCACTTACAGAGAGAACTCTGCATAAGAGAGGAGTTCAGGTTAAGAGTTACTTTCATTTAACTGCTGCATGATAACTAACTGGATAATAAATTGGAGTAAGATAGAGGAAAATAACCCTTTAAACTCCTGGGCAAACTTAGGATGAATTAGCTGCAGCAAAAATGGTGGCTAGCTAAGTAATTGTTGAAAAAACAAAAATTGACATGATTGGTATAATTAATTTTCATTATATAAAGTAATTATCCTTCAGAAAGCACGTTTTACACTACTTGTCAGTACTGACTTCTCAAATCTTGAAATGTCAGGGAAGTTGCAGAAGAGGGCTACATTTCATCTTGCATTTTTACATCATTTAGCAATATTTATTTAATTACAGTCATTTGGCTTCTCTAGTAGTTACTGTCTTAATTTTTCATTTGCTTTTTTAATTCAGGATGGTTTTCAGCCGAACAGCAGTTCAGAAACTACTCGCTAGTAAATGCCGGTGTTACAGCATGGACGCGCCTGATGATATGGTCCTTGGGATGTGTTTCAGTGGCTTAGGAATCCCTATAACACATAGTCCACTTTTCCATCAGGTCAGAGGGTTGTTTTTACTGGCATTTAAAATGTATTTCATTCTTTTAAGTTTACACTTAAAACAGGATTCGTAAATACTCTGAACTCGATCAATGTGCAATAACTGTAACCAAGATGCTGCCTTATTTCTCTCCAGAATAAATTAGATCAAGCAAATAAGAATATTATCAAAATATTGATTACCACAGCGCTTTAGTAGTTTATAAGATGTTTCAGTTACTCTATAACTATGTTTCATAAAACATCCGTTTATAAAAGATGCAGAGGTGGGAATTCTCAAAAGTGAATAGAATTAGGAGCCACGTGTTTTGATTACTTGTGATATGCTCTCTAAGAAAAGGAAAAAAACCCAAACCACCACACCACAGTACTTTTTTTCTTATGGAGCACTGTCTGTGAAATTTTTCAGTAAATTTGCCTTCTCTACTTACTCAATTTTTCTATTGATTCAGTGTTTACTATTCTGACATACCTCATTAGTGAAGATATAAAATGTGAAAGTATTCCTAGAAACATTGCTTTTGTGGTGGATTCTGAGGAATGGTGTAAGTCTGATAAATTGCCCTGTGCGAGCACAAGTGGAAAAAAAGGTCATAAAGCATCATTTTCTTGTAAGTGTATTCTCTGGTTTGGTAGAAGTGGGTTAGAATAGATTTGAATCTTGTTTCTGTCTTCCAGAATATTTAACAAACTAACTGTAGTGTCACCGCGGAAAACACAATGCACTGAGTCCCAGAGAGATTTACTGCCACATAAACCAAATAAACACTTTCCCTTCTTCCCATGGCATCAAAGAAAAGAAGCACTTAGGATTTTTCCCAAACAATACTTAAAAAAAGAAATTAAAAAAATCGGCCTTTAAATTAGTAGCGTTTGATGTTTTTCAGTTGTTAATCTCATTTGAAAACTGGAAAGACCCGTGTATCTGAAGATTTAAGATAATTAGCTACTTGAAAATCAGTAAATTGCCATGTAATTCAGAGTAGCTGTCAGTGATGGGGAGGACGTTTGCTATTTAAATTATCCATTTTTTTCTATATTGGGATTTTCTTTTTGATTCCTATTTAGAGAAATGGGAAGAATGAGAATGTGCTATTCAATATTTTAATTCCTTGTCCATATTAAAAAAAAAAATCGTATTTGTTTACTTCCCTGTTTTGTTTATCATTAATCCTTTCAGCATAAGTATGAAGGCAAGGAAGTAATACATCTAATGAAATCAGCAATTACTGAATAGTTTGTGCTTGCACAGGTGCTTTATAAAACCCAACATCTAATTAAAGGAGAGCTGGAAAGAACAGAACTCATTTTATAGATTTGTAGGAACAGCCCTTACGCAACAAAACAAAGTGCTTCCTTCTTCTAGTCCTCAACGGTGTGTATTTGGTACTGAATCACTCGGAAAGCGAAATCCTAGGAGTTCGATTTTCCACATAGAAAATTACACTTAAACTGTAATTCATCTTTCCTGCTGCTTATAACAAATTCTAATTTAACATACCTTGAACAAAAATTAACCCTGCAGGGAAAGAAATACTGAATGAAAATTGAGTGTGCTTATTATGTGGTTCCATGCAACAAGTATTTTAAAAATGAGAAAACCAAAATTGGATTTTCTGTCAACCAGAAAATTACTTTTTTTAGGCTGACTGAAGTATTATGATGTACAATGTTCCTTGAAGTACACGAGTCCAACATTGTACTGAGTATATATTAAGAAACAGAAGCAAAGATGTCTTCATCCTTAGAGAGCCTGTGATGTGACAGAGTTTTGCTTGTTCTTCCTGGTTTCCTCTTTGCTACAAGCTAAAGCAGGTACCTGCCCCAGAGGCTTCTGACGTGATGAGGCTCTTGAAGAGAACAGGAACCTTCCCATGCTGAGTAGCAGCCAGGATTGTGGTCTTAAAATATAAGGTCTGGGCAAAAGCAACATATTTGGCTGTTGTGGAATACCGAATACAAATTCTAGCACACACAAAAAAAGCAAAGTTTACAGTAACTGATTCTGCAAAATATAAGAAAGAAGAAATTCAGGGCATTTATATCTTAAGGTCAGTCACCTATAAATCGGTATGGTTCCTAGAGAGCAATATAATCATGGTAGTTAGTAGAGCAGATCTCATTCTTTTAGAATTATCAAAACAGCAAAATTTTGTCTATAGCTCAATAAAAAGCTGATTGATTTTCAGACAGCAAAAATCTTTGGTCTTAGATACCTAAAAAATGTTTCTATCCAAATTAAAAGATTTAGTTTTTTGTAAACCGAGATGTTCATTGAAGTTTTTTCAAAAGTCTTGAGGGAGGTAGGCTCTGTCTTGATTTCTCCAGTGGGTTTTTTAAAAATAAGCACTCCATGATTTAAATATCAAAATTTAAAAAATTAACAACAGCATCATATATTTAGATTAAGAATGTGTGCCAAATTCTGTAGCCTAATTTTGTGACTGGAGTGTATACAGAAATGCGTGAGGAATGCAGCATGTAGAATTCCTTAATACCAGTGAAGTGCGCAGCATTAAATCAGTTCCCAGCTCAGGCATCAAATCAGTGACTCAGTATCCAAATCACTCAACTTCATTCTTGTGTTTTACATCTAGGAAAAAAAAAAAAAAAGAATGTGTGCCTTTCAAGCATTTCTCTTTACAAAAACTCTTATTTACAATGGCAAAATCTCGTTATTTTACCAAGGACAGTTATAGGTGGGGCTTTTTTAGGTAACGATGTGCTTCCATGCCATTCAAATGTTAGAGGAAATGAAACTTGTTTGGTGCAGTAAGAAGTCAACCGCATCATGGCATCACTGGGATCCTGGGGTGTATGAGAAGGGCTGTGGTCAGTAGCTCCAGAGAGGTTCTCCTCCCCCTCTTCTCTGCCCTGGTGAGACCCTGTCTGGAATAGTGTGTCCAGTTCTGGGCCCCTCAGTTCAAGAAGGACAGGGAACTGCTGGAGAGAGTCCAGGCCAGAGCTACAAAGATGATGAAGGGAGTGGAGCATCTCCCATATGAGGAAAGGCTGAGGGAGCTGGGTCTCTTTAGCTTGGAGGAGACTGAGGGGTGACCTCGTTTAATGTTTATAAATATGGAAAGGGTGAGTGTCAGGAGGATGGAGCCAGGCTCTTCTCAGTGACATCCAGTGATAGGACAAGGGACAATGGGTGCAAGCTGGAACATAGGAGGTTCCACTTAAATATGAGGAAAAACTTCTTCACAGTGAGGGTGACAGAACACTGGAAGGGGCTTCCCAGAGAGGTTGTGGAGTCTCCTTCTCTGGAGATATTCAAAACCTGCCTGGACACGTTCCTGTGTGACCTGATGTAGGTGTTCCTGCTCTGGCAGGGGGATTGGACTAGATGATCTTTCAAGGTCCCTTCCAATCCCTGATACTCTGTGATTCTGTGATCATGTAGCTGTGTTGTAATTCCGTCTCTTCTGCTATCACCTGATATAGAATAACAAAGCCGCTTGCTGGCACCACAATATTTCCTGTGTGTGGTAGCCTTTCCCCGTGATAAAACTTTGTATATTTTGGTTGCTTACGGCCTTACTGGGAACCTATAATCACACAGACAGTGCTGGCAACTCTTTGGAAGAGGAGGAGCAAGGGATTTTTACTTAGATTCTTTTTTCTTTATTGAACCAATGTGGTGTATTAAAAAAGATGCAATACAAACAACACTGTTATACAGTTGCTTGCATAGATGGTGACCATTTCATCCTGAGAAACAGGTCCTCCTTAATATTGGTGTATTTCATAGCGTGCCGATTGCAGCGTGAGTTCGAGATCTAAATCTAGAATGATGTAAAAAAACCCCCTTTATTATCACCTTGTGTATTTCACCAATGCCATGTTGCTTATGATACAGAGGCCATTGAATGATGATACTTCCTTGTTCTGAAATTATTCTTTGTCACTGAGTACTAGTGGTTTTGGTTTATTCTTCCACCCTAGGCACGGCCAATGGACTACCCAAAAGACTACCTTTCTCACCAAATTCCTGTGTCATTTCACAAGCATTGGAATATTGATCCAGTGAAAGTGTATTTCACCTGGCTGGCACCAAACACAGAAGAGTCGCTTAATGGAAAGAAAGTTGGGTATAACAGAGAGGATTTATAAGCAATAGAAGAAATTAAGTGTTGGTTAACATACTGTGGATGAGAGACAGTCACTACTGTGATTTTTGTGGTAGTCTCATGTTGTTCATCTGTTCATGACACAGAAGACAATGTTTTGTTCCTGCTTGTTACGTTCTTTCAGAGCAATGGAAGAAGGCACTTAACTGACTATTGGGTTCGTCATTACACTTGGTTTCTTCCTACAGTGTTTTGGGGCTTTCTGTACCAACCAACTTGGCACACGTGTAAAATGTCTCGTATAATTTTGTGTTCTGGCTTGGACGTTGAGTCAGACTCCATCAATTTACATTTCCTTACTTTGTTCTTTCAAAAGCTGGAGTGATGTATTTGGGAGCTAATACTGAACATGTGTTGAACCTCTATTGAACGTCATCTCTCATTGACCTACAGAAAACAGTTCCCCAAACTCTTCTGGAACAGGTTCCTGAGAAGTCAGAGAGGAGACATGACTTTCTGTGACCAGAAGCTAGGTGGTGTGAAGGCTCTGTTCTTTTATCCTCCTTTCAGATACAAATAGTGTGGTTTCCTGGGATGGATGGGCCAAGCGTGGAACCACTGTTGTGCCTTTTAAGTTTATTAGCTTTTGTGAGGAACGTCATGTTGAAAATCGAACACTAGGTCAAGGACGGGGATTTCGTAGGTGGCCACGGGAGGTCACTGTGGCTCCTTTAGAAACCTGAGTCACTGTGTATCTGTTTGGCGAGTATAAACGTGGCTCTTAAGGATTCCTGCAGAACTAACACTTCAGTACTCCTGATGTGTGCATTTCAATGGTATATGGATGCCAGCTTTAAAAAGTTTGTAGTGTTCCTAATTTATATCATCAAGTTCAGTAATTTTATGCATACGACTTTGTAAAAATGAGTCATATTTAAAATGTTGATTTTTTTTTTCCTTTGAGTAATTCAGTTTTGTAAAGATGTTTGTACAAAAACTGGCTTTATTATGTTCTAAACTAATTTTTATACTGTAAAACCGCTCCTTTTAAGATGACAGTGTATGGCACTCGTAGGCTGTTATTTAACTTCACTTGCTTATATTGTAACCAAATACAGGTCTTAAAGCCATACCGCTGAAGTCACTTGTGGTTTGTTTTCTTTGGGTAGGGTTAAAAATCCATTCCACTCCAAAGCAATGCCATGCTTGCTCTTAGGCTGAGGTAGGGGAGCCACTGATTGCTGGTTCAGTAATGACTGAAGTTGTATAAACATGGGTTTGTGAATGTTGTTTGTGGAATTTTAAGCATTTGAGTAGCAAGCACATAACTCATAACAGGTGCAAACTCTGATTAAATAGGAGCAACCCATGACAGGACTTTTTCCTTTTTCTTTCCCACTATCAGTGCCTTAAACAGTGGACATTTGACTGGTACCAGGACTATGTTCTCCAGAACCACAGGTGAATTGTTAATTATGTTTACTGTTTAGAACTGTGAGAGCAAAAAGTGAAATAAAAGCACTCTTCTTTGAACTTTTGTGCCTTCTTCCTCATTGCAGACCAAGTGCAGAATTATTTAAGCACCCGTGCCACAGTTTTATCACCTGAATAGTATTCTGTGGTCAGTTGTACTAAAAGGCAGCTTAAATTTTTATTTTTTTTTTCATTTTCTTTCCTGATATGCTTCCCCAGCTTAGGTTAATTTTCACGTCTCTAGTTTTTTTGTACAAATGAAAATGCTTTTGCAGTGAACTCCTCATGATACATCTGACTATAGGAAGAAGGTTCATATTTGAAAGTTTGAGNACAAAATATACACCCTTATCAAGTTCTCCCAGGGTAGTCAAATCACTTCCAGCTTCAAACTGGTAATCTCTCACATCTTCTCAGGCTCTGGGGAGGCAGAATAAGTCAGGCAAAGACGGATGTTCAGATTTCCACGCTCTGCGGCACTCACAGGCTTCTCTCGTGTTTGGAGACTGGGAGCCGTTGACCCAGGCTCATTGCTTGCTTACTTGGGCTGTGTTACTCCTGGCTCACAGGCGAAAGGACAAGAGGGCACAGCCTCAAGTTGCACCAGGGGATGTTCAGATTGGATATTAGGAAAATTTTCACACTGGAAGGGTTATTAAGCTTTGGAATGGGCTGCCCAGGGAAGTGTTTGAGGCACCATCCCTGGAGGTGTCTAAAAGACAGGTTGACATAGTGCTCAGAGACTTGGTTTACTGATGGGTTGTTATCAGTTAGGTTGATGGTTGGACTTGATGATCTTAAAGGTGCTTTCCAACCTAGACAATTCTATGACTCTTTCTTCTGTAAATGTAATAGCAGTTACCTTAACATTCACCTTTTCTCTTGCCATTAGCTCTGGGTTTTACTGCAAGGATTCTTACTAGCAAGCATTAGACTTCTGATTCCCAGCTTCATAGTTTTGAAAGCAACGAAGCGCAGTTTACTCAAGGATTCCGTCCCCCAAACTCTGACTTCTGAGACGTAACTAATGTTGTGCAAAGCAGCATGACACAAGTGACCTTTTATTCCATGAACTAAAAACTGTAAGATTTTTTTTTTTTCTCAAGCAGAGGATCCCAGAGACTTTCTGCAAACAAGATGTGAAGCCTTCTATGTTAAATTTAGTTTTGGAAGACATTTCTTTCATGGCATTCTCTTGATAAAATGGTTGGTTGGTTAATACGCTTTCAGGACCCCCAAAACCATCTTGAAATACAGGTGCCTTCAATATAGCAGGATACATAAATGGTGAGAGAAGACGTATTTGAGTCCTGCATTTCATTGGAGGTGAAAATGAGGGCTATGAATCCGTTTTTATTTCCCTACATCTGCAGATGGACCAGGCGTAGAGAGACCCAACAGGAACTGACCTTTGTCTCTCTTCCGTTGTGAACAGGAAAACGGGCAGGATTCTGAGGCAGTTTCACAGCTGGGTAATGCACAGCACAGCTTTGCTCTGACACCAGCAATAATGACTGCTGACTGGAGGGAGGAGACGAGGAAGAAGGCGGAGATAGATTTATTCCAGGTGAGTATTTCATTGACTGCAGTCAGCGTTGGTCACACTCGGTCCCTGGGAGGACTGGAGCCCATGCCATACTAGCTGCTTCTGTGTCAGCAGATCCCTTCTTGTTCACTCCCCTCTGGGAGCACCCATCAGAGCTGTTTCTCAAGAGAAGAGCGCTGTTGGCACAGAATCTCACAGTATAGCCCAGGGGACTCTGGAGGTCACCTGGGCCAAACCCTTTGCTCAAGCTGGGCCACCTACAGCCGGCTGCCCAGGACTATGTCCAGACAGCTTTTGAACACCTACGAGGATGCAGACCCCACCACCTCCCTGAGCAACCTGTGGCACTGTTTGACCACGCTCATGGCATTAAGGGGTTTTCTTATGTTTAATTGAACTTCCCTGCTTTTGAGTGTGTGTCCATTTCCTCCTCTCCTGTCACTGGACGCCACTGAGAAGACTTTGGCTCTATCTCATCTACACCCTCCCATCGGATACTTATCGATAAGATCCTCTCTGAGAAGTCTATGAAGCTGCTTAACAGGGATTCAGATCCAATTTATTTCTACTTATTTGACAGGTTGTCTCTAACCTGGCGAGGTGACTCCAGGCGCTTCCCTCCAGAGCCTGTTTACAGGTTTGTAATAACTGTCACGGTGCCAGGCGTTTGCTGTGTGCTGGGAAGCTGCTGGGAATAATTAGCACCAAGGGGGAAACGTCAAAAAGATTCAAATGTAACATTTATACAAAATGCTGCTGCTCTTCAAGGTTCCTGTCAGCAGCAGCACAGAACCTCTGCGAGTCCCCGTCCCCTGGGGCTCATCCCACCTTCACAGCTGTGCAGAGCAGGTCCCCCACCCGGAGCCCCATTCCTCTCCCCTGCCAGGCTGGGAGCTGCAGAGCCACACGGGCTCCTCGGTGCCCCAGGGTGCCACACGTGGCTCCTTTCCACAGGATGGGGTACCCACAGCTCACAGCCCCGTGGGAAGCTGCTCAGGCTGTCCCCTCCCTTACCTTGCATCACTGCTCAGCCCAGCTCCCCAGTTACCTCACTTTCCTCCTCAGTTTTGCCTCCAGCCACCCTTGTCACCGCACCTCGCTCTCCAGGTCTGCACATCAGTCCCCCTGTACCGGTGATGGGTTAAGTGGCACGTTCCTCCTGCCGCCCTCGTCCCGCTGGGAATTAATTGCCCGGTTACCGCTGTGATCTGCAGGTTTTAAATCTTCTGCTTGTGAAGCTGAATCTGTTTCCAATTAACACTTTGCCCCCTTGGCAGGGCTCGTTACCAGTGTCTCACAGAAGAGGTTTATTGCAGCCTTCCCAAGGGTTGCGCTGCTTGGTTTGCTAGGACTGGTCTGGAGATGTCACACCAGAGGAGCTGAGGAAGGAGTAGGTGATTTCCTCCAACTCCCCATCTAAGGGACTGGTGCAGGCAGGTGTCTCCATTAACATTCACAAGAAATTGCTTCCACGGTGAAAAAAAAATAAACTGTTTCTCCAGTGATTGCCCCCATAGGACTGAATCATAGAATGGTTTGGGTTGGAAGGGACCCTGAACATCATGGATTTCCAACTCACCTGCTGTTGGCAGGGTCACCTCCCACTAGACCAGACCAAGGATTCAAAGGCCTATCCAGCCTGGCCTTGAACACTCCCAGGGGTGGGGCATCCACAACTTCTCTGGACTGAAGAACCACTTTATATCTTCAAAGCATTTCGGGAGCAGGCAGTTCTCTCAACAGCAGCCCCACCACTAAGCACGGAGCACACCAGGACCACAAGTGAGCTCTGGGTTGCTGCTGTCTTTCAAGGAGCCGCTGGTTGGGGTTGGCTTTCTGTGGCCCTGTGTCAGCCTGCAGGAGAATTGCTCATTCCTCCGTGCAAGGGAGAGGCGTTTGCAGGCAGGGATGAGCAGAGCAAAGGTTTTCACTGGAATTGTTTCAAGATGCATACAGCTATTTTTAGTCTCTCAGGGATCTGGCCTATGGGTGATCGCTTGGAGAAAACTGTTGTGAGACATTAAAACTGTTTTCTGTTGTACCCCTGACCCTCAAAAAAAGTGTCGTCTTCTCCATTAAGTGTTTCTGAATCGAGAAAAATGAGTTACTGGTTGCAGATTTCCAGGTAACCATGATAAATTCTCCTCTCCCACCCACAAATAGATAAAATCCCAAATTTCAGCAGTAACCTCTGTACAGCACGTGCTCACAGGGAATTTATAGATCTATGTACTTTTACTTTGCATACATACATTTAAAAGACCTGTTTCAAAGACTTGTAATTCTGTCAAACCTCACCATTCAATAGCTCAGGGAATTGATTTTACACAGTCACCACCATTAAGACCCTCTATTTACATCTACTGGACTGGGAAATACGGGTACAGTGTAGGGGAATACACAGCTAATGATTTATATTGTCCTGGGTTTGTTCAGGTGTTCTTAATGCCTTTGTTGGCCAAATCCCTTTCTGAAGTGCCCCCTGAAGGCATCCAAGCATTAAAGTTCAAGGCTTTAGACTACACAGCTGCAGCTGTTTCTGTCTAAACTCCTCAGATAGATACCCAAGGACCCATTTGTAAGAACAGCCAGAATGTCCTTGGTTGTGATGGCGCAGCAGCGTTAAGACTTTTAGCCCCAGAGCAGATGTTTCTGAACCAACTAGTGGTGATAGGGTATGTTCATGCCATCCAGAGCACAGAGCTTTGCACTACCCAAGCACATGGTGGTAACAGCGTTACCTACTAGATGGGAAGCCATCTGAGGGTGAGCCTGAATGCCCATCCCTAAGCTACGAGCGGAAACCTTCTGTGCTACCTGGAGCCACTGTGCTGCAGGGAGCAGCAGTGACGGAAAGGTTGCTGTTAAAAATGTTCTTTGTTCACAGAGCACCCAGACTGCATAGATCCCAGCTGCTCCACTGGCTGAGAAGCTGCTGGATCTTTTGAGATGAAGAGGTATGAGATGCCACAAGAAGGTGACGAGGCTGCGGTTGCCCATCTTTCCTTCTGAGAAAGGTTTAGCAAAGCTCTGACCGTATCGCTGTGGGCACAGAGCATCTCTCTGCAACAGAGGGTCATTGACATCCCCTCTCACAGTAACTGAGAGACCAAATTAAGACATAAATGTGGAGTTCGTTAGTGGATATTTGGCTTTAACAGTTCAGGCTCTGTGAGTAATGTTGCAATACTATCTCGATTCTGTCGTATTAGAATTTATTTCTAAGTGCACTCTTTGTAATACATCTCATGGAATAACTAATTATTGCACAAACAGAAATAACCCACGTTAGACGAATACAAATCACCTCTGAGCTGACTGAGTCATCCTCTTCAGGGTACAATTAATTATTCAAGAAGTACACATCCGAATGTTGCAGAAGAGCTCTCTTCCTACTGAAATCATCAAATACGCTTATAAATTTACTAAGGAGGAGACAAATAGCTTCAAACACCTTTGTGAGCTTCCAATTATTTTCAATGTAGGATCAAAGTCAGTGTAAAAGATCCACGTGTCACTCAGCAGACTGCTCCACGCTGTGTGCTCACAGGCACATAGATGCCCCCCCCCCTCAATCCCCCAGACAAAACCATATCATAAGCCCCAAATCCTTTGCTATTCAATACTATATAGATGCCCTCACAGAAACCAGCGAGAGCTCACGTCATCGTTGACTCCTCTGGGAGAAGCAAGACATAGTGACTCCATGGTGGACTCCATTTGACAACAGTGTGACCACGAGCCAGCAATGTACTCTTGTGACCAAGAAGGCCAATGGCACCCTGGGATGCATCAAGAAGAGTGTGACCAGCAGGTTGAGGGAGGTCATCCTGCCCCTCTACTCTGCCCTAGTGAGGTCCCACCTGGAGTACTGGGTCCAGTTCTGGGCTCCCTGGTTCAAAAAGGACAGGGAACTGCTGGAGAGGGTACAGCAGAGGTCCACAGAGATGATTAAGGGACTAGAACATCTCTCTTATGAGGAAAGGCTGAGGGACTTGGGGCTTTTTAGTCTGGAAAAGTGAAGACTGAGGGGGAATCATAGAAAGTTCCATCTAAACTTGAGGAGGAACTTCTTCGCTTTGAGGGTGGCAGAGCACTGCAGCAGGTTGCCCAGAGAGGTGGTGGAGTCTGTGTCTCTGGAGACATTCAAAGCCTGCCTGGACAAGTTCCTGTGCAACTTGCTCTAGGAGGACCTGCTCTGGCAGGGGGGTTGGTCTAGGTGACCTCCAGACATCCCTTCCAACCCCATATCATTCTGTGATTCTGTGATCCTGCCCACAGCACCCCTTTCTAGAACAAGCACTTCACATCCTCCCCGGCCGAGCTGCAGCATCGTGCCCGGGCAGCACTTGTCTGCAGCTGCTCTAAAAGCGTGTGCTGATTTCAGACAAAACCAGGGTAAAGCCGAAGTTGAAATCACTTGCTAGAAGTGGTTATTGAATAGAAAATTATGGCAGTTTGGTTTTTTCCTAGCAGTGGGAAGCAGGAATTTTAAACAAGAAGCTATTGAACAAAAACCATTATGATCTTTGCTGGGAAAGTACCTCAAATAATTTTCTTTATGAATAAGGGAAATTAAAACTGGAGATTTACTCAAGGGCTGAAGAATATAACAATTTTTTATTTCCCTAATTATTTGTCAATGATTATAGATCATCTCTGTCAGACAGGCATGGGGAAATGCTCTGTAAAACCAACAGAGGTGGATTAACCTTGTGGGTCTTCTTCACAGGTGTGCTGCAAAGTTCTAGGCATTTCATCAGTCCTGCAGGGATAATTCCCAGTCTGTTGGTTCCTCCTAAGACACTTTAAACTTCCACACCACTTGGGTCTCAGAAACAGTATTGCTTAACGAGACTCTTAGAAATTCTGTTTCACGCAGTTTTTTAAGTTTGACTTCCCTGCTAAAATAGTCTTCCCTATTTCTTGCTTTCTTTCGCATTGCTTTTCTTACCCCCACAGCTTGGGGTTTGGTTTTGTTTGGTTGTTTGTTTTTGTTTTCTTTTTTTCCCCCAAGGAATTTACCATCCAAACAGAGATTTAGCAGGGAGGCTGAGTAGACCTCAGTAGTAGACCCCCCTCACCCCCAACTAGGCTGGTGTGCCCTTGACATCAGCACAGCAGCCCTGTTTAAACTGACGCTGCCTGTGAAACAGAAAATGCCCAAAGCATCCCAGATTTATCCTCCTGCTCCTTTTGCTTGCCATTTTTTGCTGCTTGTTCCTATGCGCTCTCATACCAGCATATTTTACTGCATTTTGCTCCCACAGAGGAGACAGTTGTGCCGCCGACTGACAGGGATGATGTGAAGAGGAACCCCGGGCTTGGAGAGTGTCAGCCCTTTCACCAGTCCCTGCTGCAGGGAATAATCTGAAAAAACCAAAGCGTTGGTATTTTCTTGTTTAACAACATTCGGGCGCTTGGCAGCACCTTTGCAAATCTGCCTTCCATATTTTTAATGTGTCACTCCCTTACCTGACGTTAAGGTCCCTGTATGTAAAAGCTGAATGCCTTCAGGCTTTGGCATAAGTGTTACTGTGAAGGA
The DNA here is from genome assembly GCA_013400055.1 of Nycticryphes semicollaris. Taxonomy (NCBI): domain Eukaryota; kingdom Metazoa; phylum Chordata; class Aves; order Charadriiformes; family Rostratulidae; genus Nycticryphes; species Nycticryphes semicollaris. The sequence goes on from VXBJ01002919.1 coordinate 533,913, forward strand.
AGAATTGTAAACACCTAGAGAACACGTTCAAAGCCTTATAGGAGAAGGCAGAGCTCAGCGGTATAAAAACACAATGAGAAGGGGGGAGTTTAGCAGCCTGTAATTACCAATGCACAGTTTCTATTATGTCATTAAGCAACCTCTCTGTACCCACTCCCTGGGAACACTGCAGCAGTATTATTTCTTTACAAAACTGAGAGAAAATTCCCTATAGCCATTGAGATTCCTTTTAATATCCTTTCCCCCCAAAACCAGGCTGTTTTGCTTTCTGCTATGCCTAAGCGTCTCCAGCTAAGTGCACGGAGTGGTTGTCTTAATTCCAGAGTGTGGAAAGGACTGGACAACCCCATGGTCATTCTGCTCAGGCTCAAACCTACATCGGCCTGGCTTTACCTGGTGCCCACACAGAAGCTTTGGGGCATAATGGTAAAAAAATTAGGGCTCTTCTACCCTTTCCTTCATCCCCCAATCTGCCCTGTATGGGCAGACCAGCTACCTCCAGCATCCTCCAGCACCTGCAACTGGGGGATTTCAGACAGTTTTTGTTGATCGACCTATTTTCACTGAATTATGTAATTTCTAAAACTACCATCCAGTATTATGCTATTACATTCTGCTCTCGGCTGCAATGGTTAAACCCCCATGGCCTTCAGTACATGTCATACAGGTTAGCAAAGAGCTGGAGGTGGCCCTTAACATGTCACCAAGCTCTTAGAGGACCAGACAATGGGATTTCAAACTGTGTTAAGTTAAGAGGCAGAATTATATTAAGGCAGTAATCAAACAGCTTCAAAGTTCTTCTTATGTTCGCAGGAAGAAAAGCTTTCTGGTTGTTGGTTCTTTTCATCCTCAGGAACCGCATCAAAGCAACAACCCCAGCAGCTCGTGCAAGTCTGAGATGAACATTAGCTAGGGTCCTGCACTCACGTGTTGTGCTTCCTAAAGGTGAAATGAAATTATTTGTTGCTCACAAAATCTTCAAGAGCCTCCTACCCCTCTTGTCAGGGCAGTCCGGATTGATTAACCGAGGCTGAAGCTCAGGGTGTCATGTTGGGTCCGCACAGCTTCAGTTCAGCTGGTGATGCCAGAGCAGCCTCAGGCTCCCAGCAGAGAGAGGGCCCATTCCCCTGGACAAAGAAACTCTCTTTCCCCACATTAAGGGGAAAAAAACTGTATTTGTGTTTGAACGTAAAAAGTTCAATAATTCCTTTCCAAAAATGTTCTCTTTCCTGCATCAAATCTGCTTTTCCAGCCCCGTGTATTTATACTTCCAAGTTTAACTGGGGCTTACAGTTTCCCTGCTGGGAGGGTCATATTTTGGACACAGGTATAATTTCATTTGCACAACATCATTTGCCTCTATCTACTTAAACTATAAATGCATAAAGGTAATACCGCAGTTTCCTCTGGGACATGTACCCATTGCAAACTGGTGCGTTTGGGACCTTCTGACCACTACTGGACAGTTCTTCTCAGAAGTAACAAGTACTCAAAAGTCCATGGTCCAGTTTTCCACTCACTACAGATCGCACTGTATTTGACCACAGGCTTGAAGGGTGGAAGGAATTAATTAGTGTCTCGTTGGGCATGCTCCAGAACAAAAAACACGTTGCCACGTTGGAGTCTGGGAGTGCAGTCTCGGGGAAGAGTGAGGTGAGCAAGATGGGACCTCGCTGGAGGGAGGCATGGCAGTGTCTCTGGGAGGGGGCGAATGGCCCACGGGGGCTTGGGCTGTCATGGAAAGGGAGGAACAGAGGGGAAATCTTTGGTAGGGGTAGGAGGACTTCTAAGACTTGCACAAAAAATTAAAGGAGACCCAAGCAAACAGTGTGAGACCAGCTGCTCTGTTGTTACAGTAAGAACTATTTAAGGGCTAAATGGGGAAAAAACCCCAGCACCGAAGAGACCAACTTATTTTATTTTAAAGAAAGTTGAAATACATAATTTTTATGTAATCACAAGTATTCAAAGACAGATGGCACCTCAGTTATATTTTGTCCTGTCAGTTTCCACTGAAATCCTTTTTCTGGTAATGATTTAGTAATGACTCTAAGCAAAACTTAAATCAAAACTAGGCACTGGTAATGGTTTATCTTTGGTCAAGGTTCTTAAATACTGGTCAGACATAAAGGTTTCTTCTCCTCCCCATCTGTGGATTTCCAGACAGCCTCTGACTCCTTGTACACTTTGAGTCATCCCATGAAAAGCCTTTCCAGCTGGTTTTCAAGGCCTGTGGCAATTTTTCCTGCGTGTACTTATTGCTCAGATGTGTTTAATCTCCTCCTTCCAGAGTGCTGCTCTGTGCTCCAGTCCTAGAGAAGGTGATAAAACCCCACAGAGGACATGATCCAACATCCCCAAGGATCACTATGGAAGACGTGTGGAGCCTTTATGGGACCGCTAGAAAAGTCACCTCCCTCTGCCAGCTCCTGAGATGTTCCTCCACCGAGAGCAGCATGAGGTACATGAAGAAGAAGCCAAAGCAGCCATCCTGCAGAAGCAGCATCAGCCTGCCAGCAAGACAACGGGCGTAGGGCACATATTGGATGGAGATGGGCAGGAAAGGACAGGAAAAATAATTTGGGGTTTTTTTTTTGCAAAACCCTGCATGATCTCAGGTGAGTTACTTTGTGCCTTTCGAGATGCAATAGCTTCAGGTGTCAACTGGTACCACAGTTCCATGACTGTTAAAGTATAGTTACGTCCATGGCAGTTTGCGGATTGCAGCACATTTGAAAGTAAAGCCACGGATATCTAAATCTAGACACATGAAACCAAAAATGTGAAATGTGTGTCTCTGTTTTATTTTCCCGTAATTTTCTGGCCACTGGAATAATCCATAGCTTTGGAAAATTGTATGTTTGGCTAAAGTAAATTTTATTGCCAGTCATGTACTATACCTGACAGACGAGTCCTCAGTGGTTTTTTTGTACATATCTATGTTTGTGTACATATATATGAGCAGAGTAATTGCACAACTGCAAAAAAAAAAGCTTTTCAGTAGCACTATTTTAGGAACCCCCCAGAGAGGCACTTTATATCACAGATTCATTTTGCCTGACAAATATATTTTAAATACTGCTCCTTACGTCAGCTCTGCCAGTTCTTCTTTGCTAATAAATTTGAGGTTTGGGAATTGAGACAAACAGAATGTACAAAAATGAAAACCTGTGTGATATAAACAGCGTCAGCCATCGAGTCATAAAACTTAATGTATTGAAATCCATTAGTGGTAATTCCAGCTATATCTGGCTGTTGGAAAGGAATAGATTAAAATAATTTTAAAGGCTAAGACAGATAGTTCTCCTGATTTAAAGTCAAGATTCAAAGCTGAGGTTGAACTGTTTGCTTGCAAAGGAAAAGGGAAAATGGATGGAAGCTGCGGCGTCAGCCAGGGGGAAGGCAGGGCTGCCCGATGGTCCTATCTCACATGATTAATGTAAGGTTGTTTGCTACAGTGAGCACTCTAGCTACCTTGTGGCCAGTAGCAGACTAAAATCAGACTTGAGGACTGGCTTTGCACTGAGGAGGTGGTACACAAACACAACAAGCTCAAACCCATCCCTGGGGCTCGCATTTTGGATTAAAGAGAGAGGTGCTGTCTGTTCAGTTCACCTCTTAGGGGCCATTCAAACCCATCTTTTGCCCAAAGGGAAATTTCTATGAATGTCACATTACAACCTTCCACACTTTGTGAGATAACGGGATCAGAAGCCCCTGAGGAAGCCCTCTTGAAACCTCCTCCATGCCTGTGGGTACCTCTGGAAGCTGACTTTATTTAAACTGCTCAGAGTTATTGTGAAATGACCCTTTTATCAAGAAATGGAGAGCAGACTATGCATGACCTGCTGGTCTTAGAGTCTTTTTCTCTCTGAACACTTTTGTTGTTCTGGAGTGTGTTATGGAGTTCCTCTTGTGTTATGTAGCCTGGGATAATCTTTCATGGCAATGAAGTGGATCTCAAAACAATTCCTCAGGTTTTCTGCTCGTTTCAATAAACCAGAACAAAAGCAAGAGAATTTTGTTGAAATTCTGTTGTCACAAAAATCATCCCACCTTATTTAAAACTCCACGCTGGTAAGACTATGAAGATCTCTTAAAAAAAATAAACTTTTTGTTACACTTTTTTAATTCAAAATTAGAGTTGACCAGAAAACTGATCAGAAATGCACTTAAGTGATTTTAAAAAAAAAAAAAAAAAAGCAGTGTTTTTCTGGGAAAAAAAGTATTTATTGCATAGTTCTGAAGTGCTTCTCATTGTTCTGTGAACTGTCATGAATTGTCTTGAGTGCAGGGTTCAAGGAGTCCTGGTTTGTTTTCCCTTTCTTGTGCATGAGAGCACAGGACAGGGGTCTCTAGAAAATGGTATGTCCCATGAGACAACCTTTGCCTCCTTCTGGACGTGTTACTCAGTGTACTATGGAGGTCACCCACCCTGAGGTTTTTCCAGACTGTTGCTTACGGAGGTCGGTCAGGTAACCACCAAGCCTGAACTGGGATTCCCATGAAGCAAATACTGAAATGATTTATTCTAATATCCTTCAAAATTATAATTTTGAAATTTTTGCCCTGGCATGGGATGAAAAGCAAGGGTGTAAAGCCAGAATTTGCTGCAACCTAGATCTTCTGGGCTCATCTCATTTCACCTTGGAGGAGCAGAGAATGGAGGAGCACCACTGCAACTTCTTCACTCACTTTTGCAGTGCAGTCTGGAGTGAATCCAAACCTCTTTGAGCTTCCCCTCAGGGTTCAGTTGTTGAAGAACTTCCATGATTTCATGGTGAGAAGTGAGCTAACAACATTCTGTGCCTGGCAGGGCAATAAACATCTATGGCTGGGAACACTGGCTCTGTACTTCAGCTTCTACAATGGTCATGCAAGAAATTGTCCTTCTCAAGACCCCAACAGGCATCAACTCTTGCTTTCCTGAGTGACTGTTTGGCCTCGGTGCTCATCCAGAAAAGGCAACAGAAATTGCTACTGGTTTTCTGTGAGCAGTTACTCACATTCCAGTGCCTCAGGCATGCAAAACAACAGATTTGAACCTTTGCTTTTTCAAAACAGCACCCAAAAAGCCCCCCTTCGGACCTTACGTCAGATCAGGTAAGTGGTGCTGCTAGAGCTTTGCCCAGTGCTTTTTCACTGTTTTCTGTCTCTTGGCAATGTGTGTGCCTGCTGTGTATTTTGCTCTGCCACACCGCTGAGAGCCACTCAGCTCCCTGTCGCTGCACGAGCATAACATCCCCAGTGGGAAGCCCCCTGACTGAGTGAATCAATATCGCATATGGCCTAATTCTAGGGAGCTAGATTTAATTAGGACAAGCATCACTGACACTGCATTTTCCCATCGTTAGGCCAAGGAGAGCCGAAATTGTCACTGTCACTGACTGAGACTCAGTGCGCGTGTTAACAGTTTTCTCAGGCACCCAGAAAATTGAGCTGATCCAACCATTATGAACCAGTCTGGTTCCCAGTGACAGAATTCTCAGAGCTGGACCAAACAGATGAAGGGAAAAATAAGTTTTGGGCTGTAAAACGTTAAAGCCATTTGCCTGCATCAGCAAGATGCTTGGCTGTACCTGGTCCCATGAGGCTAATGAGGTCTTAGGGTTACATCCACACAGACTTTTTTGCAGGATGTGGGGCTTAGGATTTGTGGCCCTCTTCATCTTCGCCCATAGCCGTTATGGCAACAGCTGCTTTTAAATAATGCACGTTTGCAGGTTTTATGGATTTCTTTTGAAGATGTGGATCTCTTTTAAAGCAGTATGCAGAGTTTGACTCCTTTTTTCCCTTTAAGAAAAATTAAGGAAAAAGCCCTAAATCTCTTTGAGGCCTGCAAAGCCAGTGTTCACGCCCCTGAGGTGAACTGAGCACAGCAAGGACACAGCAGGCAGAGAGAGGTCCTGATGCAGAAGTGTGCTGTCCTTCATATCAGAGCAATACTGAACCTTGTCCTCAGCTTGCTTATGTCCCCACTTTCCTGCTGTCACCACCATTGGCACACATTCTGTCACAGAACTACACAGAATTCTTACAGGTAAACATAACCAGTGGTCTATTTGGGCTGTTATCACATCACCTTTCCCTGCCTTTATCACTGAGTGTAAAAACAGGCAGGGTATTAATTTTGAATCTTGGCTAAATCAAAGCTCAGCTCAAGCCTAGGACACCTCCAAATTGTTTCCCAGTAGCCTGGTTGCCCAATTTCACATAAGCTAATAATAATGAAAATTATATGAAAAGAAATTCAGCATAGAGATTTGCTAACAATCTCATTAATCAGGCTCATGCTGGCTTCTCTATGTGTGTCCCGCAGAGCTGTGAACATCCAGGTCCCTGAAGCCTGGGAAAGTCGCCCAGCAAGGATCTCCACCAGAGCAGTCCCAGCCACTGCAAGGAAAGCAGGCTCTGAGCTTAGTTTCTTAAATATTTCATAGTGCAACTAAGCCATTTGGGACCTTTCCCTCTTTCCGTTTTCACTTCTCTCTTTCCCTTTAAAAACACTAATTCTACTTAGCAATGTTTTCTGGTAGACATCTTAAAACACATCGCAGAAACAAAATTAATTATTCTCCCAACCCTTCCATGCCCCAGCCTACCCCATTAGTTGAGAGGAGAAGCCCACTCATCCACTGATAATTGATGCATCTCTTGTATTATGTAAACAGTCGGGAAAGTTGAAAATGTAGCATTGCTAAGGGATTGTTTATAATCTGTTAATCCAATTGAATTTTCTGATCCTGTCAAAGTGTGTAAAGCCCTTTGTTTGAGTTAGCTTGAGTTTAAATTATTCTCCGTTTTGTGACCTGTGTAATCCTTGGAGTACAATTCAGCCACACAGTGACATACACCAGTGTAGAAGTTGATCCTTATTTCTATACCTAAGTCAAAACAAACCTAAACTTGAGCCCAACTCTTAGGAATTACTTGAAGCCCCAGCTAAACTCTCTGCTACCTAGCATTCACAATTAATACCTATTACTCTTTTTTATTGAAACAGTCAATTAAATTAATTCTATTAATGAGACTGTGCCTGTTAAGCAATGTAATAAATATAACACATTTTCTAGGAATTATGTCAGTGCTTTTTCCCCTTAGCTTTTTTTTTATTCTCTGGAAAACATCTATCTCCCCCCTGGTTGCAGGCTGCCTCTCTCTCCATACTCCCATCTGTGTTGGTGCTGCCATTGCCACAGTTGTCAGACGTGGGGGCCACCACCCCAGGGGAGCTGTGGAAGAGTTTGCTGATGATGCACACAGTCACCATGCTCCTCCCAGAGCTCTCAGGGTCTGTGCTACCGGCCAAATCTTTACCTTTCATGCTTTGCTGCTCCCAGCTGGGTTTGTCAGACACAAAGAGGCTGAGCACATTCCTCGCCTTCCTTTCTTGCTTCTTTTCTTTCCTTCCCATTAGCAGGCTTGAGGCAAAGGTTCAGCTCATACAGGATTTCAGTTCTGCTAAGAGCTGCTCTGCATCTGTCCTTGGGAAGTGCAAACCTTTTATCTCAAAGCCGGGCAACTGAGCACTGGGAGATAAAAAAAACCCTTTCAGTGGGTGTATGTCACAGCTTTAATCGAATCCCTGTCACTTCAACAGGGTCTTTCATCAGCTTTTTGGACTCAGTGAGCTGATGAAAACTTGAGCTGGAAAAAGAGCTTAGTGTGGCTGCTGGCCAGGACAGCTCTCCCCCTGCCCCAATCCACGCCACATTGTTGTGTTAGGCAGCATTAACTGAAACAGCAGCATCTCATTTGTAAGAGTGTGGCTATTACATAAAAAAGCCACATCACTTCATTCAAGTGCAAGCTCGTGTTTGTGTCTTGTGTAAGATATAATTGTGTGTCATGGAGCAAAGCCTTTCTTATTTGAGTGAGATAAAGGTGCATTTGCATCAGCCCAGCAGGTAAAACTGCAAAAATCAAACAATGTTCAGGTCCACTAGTTCCTGAAACCATGAAGGGACAGGAAAAAGAGGCACTTCAAAATAAATCTTATGAAAAGCAATTGAAGGAGCTGGGACTGTTTAGTTTGAGGAAGAGGAGGCTGAGGGGAGACCTCATCGCTCTCTACAACTACTTGAAAGGACATTATAGAGAGGTTGGTGCTGGTCTCTTCTCACAGGTGATTAGCGATAGAACAAGAGGGAATGGCTTCAAGCTGCAACAGGGTAGGTTTAGGCTGAACATGAGGAAAGAATTTTTCACAGAAAGAGTGGTCAGACATTGGAATAGGCTGCCCAGGGAGGTGGTTGAGTCCCCACCCCTGAATGGGTTTAAGAACTGTTTACATGTGGTGTTGGGGGATATGGTGTAGGGGAGGACTTTGTAGAGTAGGTCTGATGGTTGGACTCGATGATCCCAAGGGTCTTTTACAACCTGAATAATTCTATGATTCTATGATTCAAGCAGGGTTTCTGTGCTCAAACTTTCAGTCTTCCAATTCTACCAGCTGATGTCCTGAAAGATAATTATCCCTTCCTATAAAAATTTGGCTACAAAAACTTAAATCTCCTAGATAGTGAGGACTACAATGGTACTCACCCTACATGTGCACTCCATGGTGGTTTTGTCCAGGCTGCCTCATACAGTAAGATCCCCTCAAAAGACTTAAAGTTTTTAAACTAAAAAAAAAAGCATAAGTAAAATATAAAAAATAAAAATGAGTGGCTATGTCAGGTAGACAGAGATATAGTTATTTCTCTTTTTTTTCTATGTATGTGTGTGTATGGACCTAATATGTAACTTCACCCTGCACATCCTTGAAGGTATGCTCAAGGGCAAGTCCTTGATTCCAGCTAACTCAGTGTCTGACAGGCAGTATACTCTGCCTGGTACCTTTTGGTCATTAGGCAAGTTCTCCTTCCCAGGGAAACCTGCCTGCATTTGATCCTCAGTGCAATCTTTTGGCCTCTCTGCACAAGACAAGGATCCTCAGCTTCATCCTGCAATCTACTCTGAAACCATCTCTCCTGGAGCAGGAGGGATGTGGCTCCAAGGAAAAGCAGCATCTCCCCCAACCTGGAGCAGACTAGCAGACTTCCCCCCAGCCAGCCTTCCCACAGGAATATGGTTCAGTGAGTTGTCCTTCATACCTGCTTCATGGCAGCTTAGAAAGAGTACAGATACAAATAAGGTTGAAACAAAAACCACTGACATTTAATTTTAACCTGAAACACAGACACATCTGTAAGAGTGATGAAGCTGGAAGAGTCAATTTCATAGAGAGGCTGCTTTGGCTTCCTGAGAGTTCCCAGTGGGACAAAGCAACTCCTCGGCTTTAGGATAGTCCAAGATTTTCCATAAACCCTACCTCACTTCGGAGCAGCCCATGATTTTCTTCTTTCATTTATATGATCAAAAAGCTCTTGCTTTTTATTTAAATTACCATAGAAGACAAGATTTAACTAATTTTTTACCATTTTTAACTTGTTCTTGTTCACCATAGACTCACTCCATGTTCTATTCTTTTGGAGGTGAATATTCACCCGATTCTATAGTATTCACCTGTAGTCAACAACTGCAGCTCTATTCTTATAAGCATTTACCCCTTACTTGAGATGCATATTCCAAATGTTAATTGTATTTTTGACTTAAAGAATATTAAGTTATTTTCACCTTCAAGACCTTGAGCCCATTTGCACATTTTGCTGAACTAAGCAGGACCTTTCATATCTCAGAATATTTTCGTTTCTAAGGGCATTTTCTTCTGGTCTGATCTTGAAGAACGAGAGGCTTTTATAACATGTCAAGTTATTGAATTACAGACATGGAAGAGCTCATTAAGTCTGCTTCTTAATAAGTGAGTAGCAAAGGAGGAGTGTAGGGAAAACCTGAGGAGTAGGAGTTGTTTGTTGTCTCTTTGCTGCTTGGTCTCCATTGATTAAGTCATTTCACCTAGAGCAGAATATAGACAATAGTTGGAAGTGAGGGAATGTCAGAGTTGACCAAGTAACTCATCAAAACAGTAGTCTCCCTCGTAACAGAATAGATATGATAAATAAACCCAGGCTTCCAGAACAGCTGGAAATTCAATAGATTTGGAGATCTATAGTTGAGGCTGTCCTCAGACTCTGAACAATTCTGCCCAAAGCCACAGCGTGTTCTCACTGTGCACCTCTGAAATGGCTCCTCTCAACCATATCTTAAAACTAGTCTTGCGCTCATCTTGAAATGGTGTTTTCCCCACTGTCTGCAATGATGTTACTCCCCTGCCATCCTCTTGGCCTGCTGGTCACCTCCCAGTGTGTCATTTGGATGTGCAACCCTCACTGATGGCTGGTGGCTCCTTCTGCTGTTGGCACACCCATTCTAAGGAATCTCATCAGTAACACAGTTTCAAAGGCTTTTTAGTGATTATTTCCACACTTAAATGTCTTTTCCAGATGCTTGTTCAAAGTAAAACTCTGGTCCTACTTTCTGGCACAACTTACAGAGGATTAGTGCTCAGCTCAGATTCTATTCTCTGATATCCTCTCTCAGCCACTTCAGGTAAGAGCACCATCTCGACTTTTGCTCAGGTTGAAACTGAGTGGGGTTCTGTGATGCTGCCTTGCACTTCTCTTGCTCAGACCTTGGCAAATCCATTTTGCCACTTTCATAGCCACAAAGAATGCTGCTGCTAAAAACAACACAGGCAACACAGCTGTGATATATCAAAGGAAATTAAGAGACTGGGGGGCCTTAACTTTTACTGCTGAGGGTGGAAAGAATATTATTTCACACCATTTTGTTCAGGTGAGTATATGTGTTAGCCAAAAAGTTTCTTCATAGGTACCTTCTTTATGTGCACAGCCAGTTCCCAGACCAGTCTGCAGAGTCGGGTGAAGAACTGCAAAGCAGGAGAGGAGTTGTCCAGCCAGCTGAGAGGCCCTTACACGAATGCTGCTGCCCCTCAGTACACCACTAATGGGCGTGATGTTGCTAAGATACCTCCTCTAAGCAAGGAAAAATTTGAGTGACTGGGTGGGCCCTTGTTTCCCTCCCATGTAGGTTATTCTGCTGCTTTAGCCTTATCCTAAACTAGCAAATAGTGACTTAAGGTGCAGTCAGAACAGGGGAAAATCATAGAATTACAGAGTGGTTAGAGTTGGAAGGGATTTTGACAATCATCAAGTTCCACCTCCCCTGCCACGGGCAGGGACACCTCCCACTAGAGCAGGTTGCCCAAAGCCCCATCCAGCCTGGCCTTAAACACTTCCAGGGATGGGGCATTTGCAACTTCTCTGGGCAACCTGTTCCTCACCACCCTCACAGGAAAGAATTTCTTTCTAATCCAGTGTAGCTGCCTGCTCAGCTGCCTGTGCTTAAAAGGAGAAAATATCAAATTGAAATGGTTCAGACCTGTGGAAAATGTGCAGACATGCCTGTGAAGCTTCACTGGCTCTAACACCTTCTGAAGTACAAACCCACCTTTCTTCCAAAGTAGTGCAGAACTCAGTAATCCCACAAGGTGAAAAAATAAACTATGTAGAAGAATTCTCTTTCCATAAGGCAGTCTTAGGATGTGATGCCCAATATCTCCAAAATAGGGTGTGCAAAATAGGTGTCTGTAGGGGGAGACATCTAGCCAGGAAGTGATGAAATTTTTGCTTAACTAGTGAATTGAGTAAAACTGCCCCAAGCCCTCCTGTGCAGAAAGTATGAAGAACGTGTGTTGCATTTCTAAAGCTACCTGAAAACACACAGGGTTGCTGTACAAATGATGACTGAAGACACAACAACTCCAAGGTATCCTGTATTTATCAGAATACCGCATGGGAGCCCCTGCTACCACTGTGCAAATAATAGCTTTTTTATTCCTTCCCCAATGCCTATTATTTCTTGAAAATCAGAAATTATTGGTATTCCCTCAATAGATTTTTCTTTTGCTGAGGCTGAAATGGAAAACCAGCTACTATTACCTCAGAATGGTGTCCATTTATGGTTTAGGGATTTTGTTTGTTTGTTTTGCTTTGTTATGATATATTCATACATAAGCACTTCACTAATCAATGTTAAATCTTTGCTTTAGGTTATCTTTTAATTAGTACATTATAGACAGCAGGCATACAAGATTAGGTTGTTGTAGTTGTAAAACTGTACCACTGAGCAATATTCACTACCCTGTGAAATAGTATTCAGATAGTGAGAGAATCTCTTCATCTTTCCCACCTCTATCTTTTTTAAGGAACTAAATTGCAGTAAGACAGTCTTATCTAACACAGGAAAATACCTAGTGGAAACTGGCAAGCACTTTAAGGCTCTGCAGACTTCGGGATGGAGACAGAACCATGAAACAAGGAAGTGCCTACTTCTCATCTTCAAAGCTGGCAAAACAAGATACCTTATGAGTCTAAAACTCTCTGTGCAGATAAGAAGAGGTTGCCATTGTTGGCAGAACATTTCAAAAGAAGTGATGGTGCACCTTTTGTTACTGTGCTATAGGTGGCAGTTATCTGTATGACAAATGCTCAGTTCCACAGGTGGGTCCTTTCTTCATTCAGAAGAAAAATCTCAGGTGCAGACTCCTTCAACAAGACCATGATGGATGCACTACTCAGACCACTGTCTGGAGTAGGAAGAGGGATAGAAGTTATGGGGCTCATAACTGTCATTCTGAGGAAAGACCTTCTGCTCAGCTAATGGAAGAGGCTGGGAGCTCCAAGTTTTCTAACGGAGCCAGGTTCAGCCCCAGAGGCAGCTCCAGCCAGTGCCCAGGAGCTCCTGGTAGGTCATTTCCCCAGGACACTCACAGATGTGCTCTTCATCCCAGTCCCTGTTTAAGTTCATGGGAAATATATTCAACTCTCTGAAAATATACATCAACAGATACCTTGTAGAGATACAGTTATGGGTAAGTGACTTCTGTTTCTATCATGATCTTAAGAATACCCTTGGAGAGGGGAGGGAGAAGACAAGGAGCTAACCCCAGGTTCAAATGCCTGTGCATCCTGCTGGGAGGCCAGGGGAGAGCAGCCAGGTCCATGTGTGTCTGCTGTATTCCTTCAGGGATACAGAGAATGGAGGTTTATTTACAGCTTCTGGATTATTCTTTGGAGTGGAGGCTGGCATGCCTTGTATACCTAAACAGAGAATTGTGCCCCATCTTATTACCACTGGATGTTCTAAAAGCTCACAGCTGTAAATTTACAGGTGTTTTTCCAAGTGCTGATTTTTCTCCCATGGTGAGAGGCAGTGGAAGGCACACTCTGCTCCTTCAGCGTGTCCCCTAGGGCTGGGTGAGTAATGCTGTTTTATCACAATCCACAACCTGGGGAGTAGTAATGCAAACAAAACACCACAAACATAAAACTTCTTGGTTGAAGCAGCATTGAAAAGAAACATGAATGAGGGGTCTTTAGGTTGGGAGAATATTTTCTTATGGGAGCAGATATTTCTCTAGCTGTAGTTGCCAGAGATGTTCTTTATTGCATGAACATGCCACATAATTTACTATCACTGTTAGACAGCTGTCATAGTGTTCAGATTTTGGATATGGCACTGTAGCATGAGTTTTATTTTCAGCTGTGGAAGATGACTGAGTAATACTCTGCAGTAGTACAGCATATAAATAATTCAGCTGCTTGGAGACTGTTATAAATAAAAATAGAAATTATTTAACATCATTTTTTTTTTATTTGGAGGAACCTAGTTTTAATATTCTTGGCTCTAATTTAATACACTTTTTTTTTTCTCTATGTCTCTCTTTCTTCATAAATGACAAACAAAGGATTTTTCCTCCAGGAGATATTATGTTTGGATTGACACCGATCAAACCAATATATTTTTTTTAATAATTTTTTATTAAATCAGCAGAATATGTCTTTCCCTGTTTTTTACTGCTGTAACTTCCTCCAGCATTCACTGGAGGAAGCGAATATAGTAT